>VXAB01003623.1:0-46279 GCA_013399175.1 Odontophorus gujanensis
ATCTCCTCGAAAGAGTCCAGCAGCGGGCTATAAAGATGATAGAGGGCTTGAAATGCCTCCCTAAGGAGGAAAGGCTGAGAGATCTCGGTCTGCTCAGCCTTGAGAAAAGAAGACTCAGAGGGGATCTGATCCATGTCTTTAAGTATCTAAGGAGTGGGAGGCAAAGGGATGAGGCTGGACTCTTCTCTGCAGTGTGGGGTGACAGGATGAGGGGAAACGGACACAAACTGAAGCATAGGAAGTTCCACACAAATGTGCATGGGAACTCCTTCACAGTGCAGTGACGGAGTAATTCTGGGATTCTGTGATGTAGCTGTTGCTTCTATGTTAATCAAGGAATTGATGATTAATAAACATCACTACACACTCCACCACATAAATATTATTTCCCCTCTTGTTCCTGAGGTCAGTTTTATCCTCAATACCTTTCCCTCTGACACCAGGGACTACTTATGTACTAAGCAGTAAAAAAAACACAGGATCCTGCAGGATCAATACTCCACTGACTCAATGCCTGACCTTCATTAGAAATTCATCCAGACCTCTGCCTGACCATCTCTAAAACAACAGTCAAAGGTTTTTACAGACTCCACGGTGCTTTCCTGTACTATAGATATCCTGAAATAAAAGCTAGATGCACGGACAAGTTACTAAAAACTCCAACTTCTTTTGCACTACTTGCTCATTCCCCTCTCTGAGATGCTGACACCTCTGCTTTCTGGAGTCAAGATAACCGTGACATGAAATAGAAGCATATCTTTGGAACTGTTTGTTTTGATGTAATTTTTTTCCTAATAAAAGCCATCTATTATTTTAACAAACATTTTCCAGCTAAAAAATAATCTTACCCTAGGGAGCTGGATATTAATGATCAATGCTATTACTTCTGTTTTGATTTTCTTGACCAAATATGACCCCATTCCAGTACCCTTGAGAAAGGACTATATGTATATATATATACATATAATAGCACCAAATTTATATTTAATGGGGTTTAATTCTGTAGAGAATCAAAAACGGTTGGAGGTTTGTGGTCAATGGTTCTATGTCCAGCTGGAGACTGGTAACAAGGCATCCCCTAGTGGTCCATCTTTGGACCAGCACGCTTCAACATCTTCATCAACAACAGACAGTGGGACCAAGGGTGATGATGACACCAAGCTGAGTGGTGTGGTTGATACAATAGAAGCAAGGGATGCCATCCAAAGGCACCTGGACAAGCTCAAAAAATGGGTTCACAAGATCTAGTGAGATTCGACAAAGCCATATGCAAGGTGGTGCACTTGGATCATGACAATCTCAGATATGTGTACAAACTAGAAGAATGCATTGAGAATGTAGAAGAACTTGGGGGTTCTAGTAGATGAAAAACTTGATGGAAGCCAACAGCATGGGCTTGCAGCCCCAGAAGTCAACTGTATTCCAGGATGCATAAAAGAGGGTCCAGCAGGGTGAAGGATATGATTGGCTCCCTCTGCTTTGCTCTTGTGATGGCCCGTATGGAGCACTATGTCCAGATGTGGGGCCCACAGCACAAGAAAGATGGACAGTTGTTGGAGAGGATCCCTGAAAATGATCAAAGGGTTGGAACGTATCTTTTATTAAGAAGGAACCTGTTCAGTCTGAAGAAAAGAAGGCTCCAGGGAGACCTCAATGCTTCCTTCCAGTATTTAAAGGAGGATTATAAACAGGAAGGAGACTGGCATTTTACACGGACTGATAGTGATAAGACAAGGGGAAATGGTTTTGAACTAGAAGAATTAAATCAGATATTAGGAGGAATTTTTTTACTCAGAATGGTGAGGGACTGGAACGGGCTGTGCAGAGAAGCTACGGATGTCCAAACTTTGGATGTGTCCAAGGCCAGGTTGGATGGGCTCCTGGGCAGACCAATCTGGTGGTAGGCAACCCTGCCCACAGCAGAGAGTTGGAACTAGATGACCTTTAAGATCACTTCCAACTTAAGTAATTTTACAATTCTATGGAAAAAAAGGAAGTCCTAACTTCTTCGAGTAAATTTTTTCAAACTGTGAAAACAAAGAAGTTCTAGGTAAAAGAGTAAAGAGGTACTTCCACTTAGATATAAGATTCAGGAGATCTTGTTTTTTTAAGCCTATTTCAAACAAGTAGCTGTAACATTCACAACAGTACAGTGAAGTTCCATGTTGTTAGTGCTACTCAAAGAAAAAAAAAGTTGTACTTATTATAAGATCAATTAAGCCACTTACAGACATAGCTGGCTACCCACTGTATTGGTACATGCTGTTTTGGAGTCCCATTAACAATCAGTAAATTCCTTGCTCCATTAATCATCATCACATCACAGTGGCCAAGTTTAACAGAGCCATAAAATAAAGGTAACTAAGCAGAGACATTTACAGGTTTTATGAAATAACCACAGTTTAAATACACAGGTGGACAGAACATGCAAGACATAGAAACAGGAGCAGGATACTCAAAATTGTCAACTAGAGGAGATATCAATGGCTCTTCTGAGAGCTAAGATCCAAGAGATGTTGCTCTTTTCTCTGTGAGGCTGAACGCCTAGTCATTAGAACACTTAGCTAGCTCCTCTGTCTTGATTTCCCTGTGAAGATGATGACAAGTGAAAACTATCAGACAGAGGTAGCAAGAACACACTCAATAAAAGCTTTAAATTGAACATTCAATCTTCTCTACCTTCCACGCTCTGCTTATAACCCCCTTGGATTACATTAATTCTCTTAAAATAAAAATAAATAAATAAATAAAGCTCTGCTTTTCTCTCCTTTCTCTCCTGTATAATCACTGTGCACTTTTCTTGAATACATTCTCAACAGGCAGCAGGATGCATATACAGTAATTCCATGTGATAACACGTTGACAGTTACAAGGCTGGATTAAGACAAGTAACATGAAATCTCATCACAAAGTTAAATAAAAGCTATGTGCTTTAACCCTTGGAAATCAAAATTGGCCTTTTTCCACTGAGGAGCCTAACATAACTAAATTCACTACAACAGCAAGTTAGGTTCAACTATACCTCCAAGCTATTTTTGACACCTCCTTTGCCTGCTCTCTCTTCTAGTTCAGTTTTAGTACTAGTCAACTACCCAGACAAAAAATAACAACTTCTAATTATTCGAGAGAAAATTAAAGGTAAGTGAAAATACAAGATTAATTCTACAGTCCTTTCTTAGATTTATTTAGATTTACTAAGGAATATTAGATAATAGATTCTGAAGACAGTGAAATACTTCTGAAGGCCATGTAAAATGACATTTCCTGTAAGTCTGTAGGTGAGAAGGACAAAAATGTGAAAAGGAGTAGTACAGATATAATGGCTCTTTTTGGCTTTCAAGTGTGCGTTCTTCTGAAGCTATGGATTCCACAAATCTTCTCCTATATCTTTTGAGAAAATAAGCAGTTCTACTGTGCTTTCTATATCCTTGTACCACATACAGGTCTGTGGTAGAGCAACAATTACAGTAATTCCCAAACTCAGGATTTCCCGCCGCATCAGATTCTCCAAAAGAGAAATGTTCTCTAAGATTCTTATCAAACATCAGACAGATATCAAGAATAAAGGATCAGATGCCATTTCCTCCTCAAGAACATTCACTCTAATGGCTGGCAGACTATTCCTTGGACAGGATTATTCCTCAAAGCTCAACAGGATTATACGTTGTAGAATTCCACCTTACTCCTCCTCCAAACTGCTTGCAAGGGCATATTTCACCCTGCTAGTGCCTTGACATAATGATAATGGCTCTGATTAAGGTACATCTTAAGGCTAAAACCCTCCAGCTTGAATCAAGGTAAAGTTGCAGAGGTCAGATAAGGTGATCTAAGTCTTCCCTGATGTGGATCTATTTCACTGTCATAAATAAACTGAACCAATTTAATTGTTCTGTTAGCACAGATTACTAGACGTTAAACGCAAATCAAATAATTATGACCTGGAAGAAACAATCTTTATGATTACATAAGAATACTTCTCTGAAGTTGCATGTAGACAAATAATAAACGCACACTAATCAAAAGTACTTTCAAGTTCTCTCAAGTTGTTTTGTTTTGGTTTTTTTTTTGGTAGAATTTTGGAGGGAAAGCTTTACACACAAAAAAACATCAGTGGTTCAGCCATATTAAAGTCACTTATTAACAGTATGGTCAATCCCACCCAGCCTATTAAAAGATTTTCTAATGAACAGTTCTTTTGGACAATTAGCTCATCACTTTTTTAGAGGTGGAAATACATGGGATATTCATAAATCCCTAACAGTTATTAAAAGAAATAAAAAACATTTTATTAGGACTTCTCAACTGCAGTAGAACAGTATCAGACTAACTGAGACAAGTTCTGAAGATATTTTAAACGTAAGAATTTTACTGAAACTTTTACCATTGGTCAAGAAGTATAACGCCATCCTGGCTTTCAGAAATAGTGTTGCCAACAGGAACAGGGAAGTAACTGTCTCTCTGTACTCAGCACTGGTGAGGCCGCACCTCAAGTACTGTGTTCAGTTTTGGGCTCCTCGCTGCAAGAAAGACATCGAGGCCCTGGAGTGTGTCCAGAGAAGGGCAATGGAGCTGGTGAGGGTTCTGGAGCACAGGTCTGATGGGAAGCAGCTGATGGAGCTGGGATTGTTCAGTCTGGAGAAGAGGAGGCTCAGGGGAAACCCTACTGCCCTCTATAACTACTTGAAGGGAAGTTGTAGCGAGCTGGGGGTTGGCCTTTTCTCTAGTGTAACTGGTGATAGGACGAGAAGGACTGGCTTTAAGTTGCACCAGGGGAAATTCAGGCTGGATGTTTGTAGGGCAAATAACCCACAAGAATGGTACTCAGGAAAAATAGCATGGAGGATGGTATATTTTTGGTAGGCTTATATAGGTGGTACACAGATAACTGGTAAGTAAAGAGTGGCTCACCTTTTGGATGGTCGAGACTCACCAATGACTCCACTGGGGAGGGATCTCCAACAAGAGATCCTTCCCTGGTGGTGGTCAGCCCTTAAATGGGGTCTGGGAGAGGTGGAGCCAGACTCCACCCCTTCCAGTCACACAGGTACATTATCTTCACCCATGCTCCTGCAGCTGACTCAGTGCTCACCTCAGGTGATCAATCAGTGGTTCAGGCCATGATTCAACAGTTCCCATATAATGTTAGGAAATACTACTTCTCCAGAAGAGTGGTCAGGTACAGGAATGGGCTGCCCAGGGAGGTGGTGGAGTCACCAACCCTGGAGGTGTTCAAGGAGTGTTCAGACATTGTGTTGAGGGACATGGTTCCGAGAGAACTATTGGTGATACGTGGATGGTTGGAGTGGATGATCTTGTAGGTTTTTTACAACCTTGGTGACCCTATGATTCTATGAAAAGCAACTACTGACAGTTATTTAACAGCAAAACAGGAAGTTAGTCTATGGCATGGAATACCTTCAGTGAACAGATGATGAGAGGCTCAAGACAGGAAGGGCTAGTTCACAAGCCATCCAAAACAAGCAAACTGTAGTAACATTATCAGTCTTTCACAAGCCCGTAGCAATTTAACATGTAATACCTTCTATGCAGAAATAGCTAAGTAGCTTTAAGCCAAAGAAACAACTACATACAGTTCTAAAATTTCAAGCTGTAAGGAGCTCATTAAGTGCACGAGCACTTCTTAGTTACACAAACACTACACCACTCAAACCTTTAGCTTATGAAAGTCCCCACCACACTGTAATCAAGTATCATCTGTAATTATCCACAGTTTCCTAGCCAACTCAGGTACACTGACGACCTTCTTGTGATATTCCAGATGCACCTTTTAATTTACAAATGAGTTACAAGTCTACACTCCTCTATCTATTGACTAAGCTGGGAGAAAAAGAGAATGTGTCATCCTTCACATTCTCAGGACAGCAACAGTTGTTCTCCTGTTTGCAATATGCGGTATGCTGTTTGCAGTATATTTCTCTGTACCTAATGGATAGTTGTTACCTACAAAGGCTTTATATATTTCAGTTATTCCTTAATCATTTCATCTTTAGCACACTTCCAGTCTAGAGCATCTACTCATTTCATATTTTTCTGAACAGAAACTCACTGATTATGGTATTTTGGGCTCATTTTATTTTTTGAATTAAATCCTGGTCCATAATCCTTCTCTCCTGGAGAGACATCCATCAGCAAAACACAAAGAGTAGCTAGACTTTGTGTTCAGCACAGTGAGTATAGAAGGAAGGTCACAGAAAAAAAAAAATGTTTTATTTTGAAAAGATGGCATGAACAATCTGCAAGGCATTATGAAAATGCACCTATCCTTCCAGAATGACAGATTATGATTTCTTATTTTTTTGGCAAACTTAAGACAAACTATGGCAAGGATTTGTATGACTTGGCAACAACAACAACAAAAATCCTCCATTTGCCTTACTGACTTGTTCTGTTTCTCTGGAGGAGTGCTGAATATTTGTTCACTATCTTCATTTGCTGACAAAGTACATAAGGCAGCGCTGCAGAAATTATGGCTTCTTACTGCTCACTTGAACCTGTTAAATCATTACATCAGGGAAAATGTTAGTGCCTGTATATAAATATCTCAAGGACAACATAAATATTCTTTAAACTTCTAAGGGATTAAAGGATGATCTGATAATGTAAGAATAAATCCTAAAATATATCAGCTTCTTCTCCAGGCCTCTGTGGTACAGGGTCCTATGTTTGCATGCAAAATTGGCAATAAGAACTTAATGATGAAGCCCAATCCTGACCCAGTGTGGTAAAATGAGCTGTCTCTCTAACATCAGCCTCTGTGGACATCCACGCAAAGTACCATCTTCTATTCTACTGTGATGATAACGACTGAACAATTCTTGTACTAAAGGATCATGCTTTGGCTCAAGAATCAGTGAAGTGCTGAATTTCAGCAGTAGGCATTAAGATAACTCTCCAAGGAGACATAATTTAAACATGGTTTTATACCCCAAAACAACACACCTTTCATTAACAGAAGCTGAAAATAACATTTTCAATACTCAGTTTTGTTTTACATGCTAAAAGTCTTTGCATTGCATTTAAAAGTGCTCAACAGGCTACAAAAATAAACAAACAACAACCCCACAAAACAGCTGGACTTTGAGATGAAAAAAAAACCAAAGTGCATTCTTTCAGAGTCAGCTGCATTCACTTACATGGCTACAGACACTTCATTTGAGGTCAGATAACAAAAAAATTTGTTTTACAGATCTTGAAAAATTTCTTTCTTCAAAGAACAAAACAGTTATGTTCAAGCTAATGTTCAGAACTAGACTAAAAGCAGGTTGTATCTAAACAAATCTTCCAAGAATTCCTCACAACTCCTCAGAACTTTGTGGAATTGCTCTGACATTTAACATGGTATTCTTTCCATTAAAACTCTAGATCAGAGACTTTATAGAACATTCTTAGGGCATAAATGCTGCTTGATGAAGGGTATGATTTTGTCCAGGTGCATCTCACTTGTTTTTTAAAGGAATAAGAGGCAAGAAAACTTGCATTAAAAAGGCATTATTTTTTCCAGAGACCTGTATTGATATAAAACAAATACATATGATCAGGCTCCAATGGAGTCCTAAAAGGGAAACATTTGGGCTAATAATATCTATTTCCTAGGACAACGTCACTGGGATAAGCAGCATGATATTCATTTATGCCACACACACGCATAGAACTGAGGTTAACCGTAGCAGTCAGCAAATTAGGATTAATTTTATATATATATACATCAGCTAAACTGCCTTTTAACACTTGTTTTTCATGAGACTATCTCTTCAGGAAGTCAAGATTTCTCTGTTTATCTGAGCTTATTATGACTATTGCTTAAGAAAGGGAACCTAATATGAAGAGTGTGTGGGACAACTAGTATTAAATTTCTAGCCTTGAAAATATAACAGAACTACTGCATTACACAGCGTGTCATGGTTTCAGCCAAAACAGCATTAACTGAACAACAGTGTTAAAAAATTATTTTACTCCAAAACTTGTATAAGCTTCTAAACCAAAAGTAATTCCCCTTCTAACAAAATGTATTATTTCCCTCCAATCAAGCAAGCCATCATATATAAATGTGCCTTCACAAAGCTCTACGTGACATTAACGCCTATGAAACAGCTCATAAGCACAGAAATGTTGTTTAACTCCTTTCAAAAATTAAATGGTAGCACGTACAAGAATACTAGAATGAGCAATTTCGCTTCTGAAGTTTTTTACAAAAATAATGGCAATGGAATTTTTGTTCTTCTCTTTTTGTGCTTTTGGAGTTCTATAGCATTACTGAGAAAGCAATGGCTATAGCACGTGATTGTTATGACTGAGTATACTTCTATTTTTTAAAACCAATTGCCGAAATAATTAACCACAGCTCCTTCAGTTAATCTCCTTAAGTTAATCTCCTTAACTGAAGAAGCGCTGGTAGCATCAAGCATATGCAGCACACTCATGATTTCACACTAATATGAGAGTGAAATAATGTGGAGGAATAAAAGGAATAAAGTTTTGTAGAAGTTTATGAGATGCAGAGAACTCTTCAGAGATTTTTGAGACTTTTAATGGAATTACTGTGTGTAAATGACACACATTAACCATCTTGAAATTTGAAATGTCACTGTTTCAGTGATGCTCTATAGAAACAGCTTCATAGGTTCTACTGTTAGATCAATTTTCCTACTATTAATCTGTGACTGCTGTAAGAAACATCTCACAGAATACCTCTGGTGGCGCTCTGGAACGGGCTGCCCAGGGGAGTGGTGGAGTCATCATCTCTGGAGATTGTCAAGAAAAGGGTAAATGTAGCACTGCAGGACATGGTTCAGTGGGCATGGTGGTGATGGGCTGATGATTGGAGTACATGATCTTAATGACCCTTAATGATCCTATCAAGTTTCCTACTGATCTGAAACTGTTGGACAGCTATTTTATGTTCTGGCTGGAAAATGCAACAAAACCAAAAAAACCACAACTCTTCTCCTTAGAGGAGAGCACAGTTTTTCACAAAATTGTACTGAAGTAAATATTCCTGTAATTTTTTCCTGGCACCACTGAGAAACGTAACCAGCATATGCTGTTAACTTCACAAATTGGAAGTTTAAAATTTCGGAACTAATTATAAATCCGTAACAGTAATTTAGTCTCCTGTTGCCTACTGTTAGTGGTGTTCAGAGATGCCATTTGGTTTAATTATCAGGTTACTTTTACACCAGGTGTGTACCACTGAACAAGAAGGATTTTTGTATTATATTCTTGACTGGGTTAAAGATCCATCTACATCAGAATTTTGTCTCCTCTAATAGATCCACAAATAATACAAGAAACAGATTCAGTTGACAGTTTTCCATCTGGACTCTTTTCCATTAAAAATACATTGTGAAAAGACAATGTTTTTTGGAATTATGTTGTATCTGATTTTTTTTAATAGCTTTTTTAATGAAAGAATTAGCAAAAAAATCAAACTATTCATGTCCATTCGTAGTGTTAACAGAGTATGAAAAAAAATTAAAAATCAAAATCAGAATTTTATCTGAAGGAAATGTTTGTCTTCAAATTCTTTTCTAAAGCCTCAGTTCAAAGGACATCTTGCTACTTAATTGTTGCAGTCTGACCAATCTAGACATCTAAAGGGATTTTAGAAAAGCTTACAGATAAATTCACCCCCCATCCCTCCCCTCTAGCTAGTACAGTCTAACAAAGTAGAATAAAACAAGATTACCAGAAATAGTGAAACAGATTAAAGACATATAAATGTTGTTCAGTTTCACAAAAACTGTTAAGTCTAATGGATTCAACTTTCTCTCTACTGGGTAACAGTGACTGTTTCAGATAATTACATATACTCTACTTGTTCAACTGACATTTTTTTTATACCCATGAACTTTATTGTGCTCTTTTTCCTGAATTTTTTCAGAATCCTATTACTGAGACAGTGATTAGTACAGTTATGTTTAGTACAGAATACGATCAGATTCTCAATTTACATAATTATGTGAATATCTTCTACATAGCTTCTTTGGAAAAGCAGATGCATTTGAGACAGCATCTTCAGCAGTAAGTCAAAAGGAAGACAAGACAAGAAAGCACCTTCTCAGCAACATCTTTAATGTACTTAATTGTTCCCTTGACTGGCGGGATCGTAGTACTTGGATTTTTTTGTTAGCTCTCAGTTTACGATAAGGAATGTCTTGCAGCTTATCATTTCTTTACATAATAACTCTTAACATCTTTAATCTCCATTATTTCTATCACATTTCTCCCTGTAATATGTATAAATTTGGTAGGGATACATAAACACTTTAAAAATTCAATCCATGTTATAACCACTGGGAAATCAGCTTTCTAAAGCAGTTTGACAGAGTCATAGCTGTAAGTGGAAACAAATTTTGCTAACTTTAGCTCAAGAAACTGAATACTCAGATGTAAAGATTTTAAAGTCAAAGACTCAAACTCCTCTGGAAATGAAAGTCAGAGCACAAGGAGAACACTACCAGTTCCCCATTCCTCTTTTTTATAGAATCATAAAATCCTTACAGTTGGAAGGGAACTCTGAAGATTTTCCAGTTCAACTCCCCTGTCACAGATAGGTCAGGTTGCCCAGGGCCTGATCCAGGCATACCATGAACATTTCCAGGGATGGGGCACCAACTACAACACTAGGGAACCTGTTCCAGTCCCTTACCATTCTCACTGTAAGAGATTTTTCCTTACATCTAATCTGAATCTACCTTCCTTGATCTTGAGGGATTGTAAAAAAAATCTGTATAAAAATGCTGACCTTAATCAATAAAAATGTTTATTAGAAAATCTCTCTGTCTAGAAAAAAAGACAAAAAACCCACAACAATCACTCAATCAATGACTTAAACAATACAGGGTTTATACTACTTTAAAAGAAGATGAGAATGATTATCCAGCAACTGTAGTCTGTTACCCAGTCGTCAAGTGGTGCCTTTTGCAGAAAACAAAAACAAAGGACCTCTAATAAATTATGTCTATATCCCACAAGATAGTATGAAGTTCTTGCAGAATTCATATGCTTCCAATTTAATGGTTGGTCAGAAACGGTCTTAAAACTCAAAATGTGTGATCATTTTTAAAGTTTCAGGGTAGATTGTTAGTTTCATTTTAGAACCTAATTTGATTATCAGAGAACAACTATACTAGCCCACAAAAATTTCTGTTTTCATCTTAAGTGGATATGTCACATACAAAACTGAAAGATGAGAACAAGTAGAATAATACGCTTACTAGTTAACAAACTGCCCAGGCTATTTATAAATGCTTTATTATAGAAGAAATCTGCTATGCATTTACAGCTGATCTGTAATCCACCTTAGAAAATCTATTTCAACATCAGCATTGTCTAAGACTTTCTTTCTTTAATCCATCTGATATACAGAAATTGTAAATACGTAAGTATTAATTCTGCTCTTAAAATAACTGTCAGCAGCGGGGGCTGAAGAAAGAGAAGATAGCACACTGATTCATTGCAAAATACAATAAGGAGTGTTCTACTATTGTTCTACATGAATGATATAGGTAGTAAATGTTTTCATTATCAAAGCTGCAGTACTTTTCAGAACACAATTTACATTTAGTCATTGTAAGTTCATTAATTAAACTATGCTTCACTAATTACATCCAGAAAGTACCTTACTTACCAATATACTTGAGCAAATTTCCAGAAACTTGAGTTGAAACCCAAACAAGACATTAAGGAGTATAAAGTTCTCATAAAACCAAGTCATTAGCACTATCAGTATTCTGAAATTAGCATCTCATATATTACATTTCTGTCCCTCAACTAAGCCATCAAAGAGTACCGTAACACTATACAGACTGACTGCCACAAAGTAATAACCTATTTACATTTGACTGCACAGCCAAATTATCTTTTGATATGCATGAGGAAATGTTAATATGGTGCTAAATAACAGCTGAGATGGCTTTGTCAGAACCAAATCATGCCAAACCAAAGTAATCTGTCTCAGTGACAGGGTAACATAACTTTGAATGGGAGATGGATAATACTTTTAGATTTGGAGCATGGCTGACACCGTTTTACATGACTTTCTCATAAGCAAGCCAAGAAAACTTGGTCCACATTGAACAGTCATAAGATGGACATAAAGAATTTGGTTACAATTATAAAGACTAGCGATAAACATTGTATTATTGTTTTTAATTAAAGTGTTTATTGTTGGTTTTTTTTTTTTTAAATGTGTACTCCCAGGTCAGAGAGATCTCCTATTAATGTGAGTGGAATTCATACTACATAACCCTTACTACAGCATCTTTGTTATTTTAATATAAAAGCATAAACTTGGATGGGACAACCTTACTGAAAAGAATATTTATGTGATTCACTGTAAAACTGAAAAGGTATGGCACTCAACACCTGTGTCTCACAATGTCCGATTTAACTTCATTTTAAACAGATTCTAACAGATCTAACTTTGGTTAGATCAGACATTCTCACTTAGGGATCCAAAAACAACAGGAGATTATTAAAAATGTGCATATGACAATAAGCCAAGACGATACGCAACTTCCCAAACTGGACAGGCCTAGAATTCAAAAAGCAAAGGAATTGTAATCTTTTTAAACCAAAATGACATAGTAAAGCATATGGAATGTGAATTCCACTCACATCAGCAAGAGATCTCTCTGGCTTGGTTGTACTTTTTTTTTTTTTAAAAAAAAAAAAAAAAGGTCTGCTTTATCCTAAAACACANAAAAAAAAGGTCTGCCTTATACTAAAAACATCAATGCAGTGCTTATCAGCAGTCATTACAATTGTTAGTGGGTAAAAGGAGAAAAAAAAAAAGAGGCCTGCAAGATGGAAGGAGAATGGAAATGGAGATCCTGAACTCTACAGTGAAACAGAAATTAGCTTTGCCATCTCTACTCTGAATTGTCAGTGCCAAGGTAAAACACTTCCACATATATAAAAAATTGAAAGGAATCACTGACAATGAGTTTTGACTAAAGTGGCATTTGGAAAACTACTGCAACTAGAACTTGCTCCCTCATTCATTATTAACATTCAGCTGACATCCCCCTTGTATTTTCCCTTGTTGAACAATGCATAAATGGTGAACTTAACTAACATGAAATATAAATAAGGCCACAATGAGTTGTGGAAAACAAAGATGCTAACACACCTTATAGAAATTGAAATGTGTAATACTATTATACAGGAAATCATCACAGTGTTTAAGAACATTTAGTATTTCTACCTGGGGCACAGAGTATTTACTAGTATAATTTGCAAAGGAAAAGAAAAGGGGAATTAATTGCTTCTTCATAAAAATTTTATATAGATACGATAGAAATAGTCTTTAAAGAACTTCAGTGTTTAAGAGTAATTATATCCAGGCACAGTTATATGTCAACATCCAGGATTAAGTTCCCTGTTCCACTTGCAACTACCAATGCATAATGTATGAGGTAATTTGAGGGTAGGGAAAATATTTCAGTTGTAGAATAAAGAACTAATCTAAGAACTTATTTTTAGTTAAAGTTAGTAATTTAACTCTTTTTTTAAATTCTTATCATTTGTTTTAGAGTCAGAAGAAAAGATCTACAAACAGAAGTAAAATCTATGTTAAGCATTCTTTCCTCTGAAGATAAAATCCCTAAGACACTCTGTAAAATTATGGAATTTCTAAACTGAAAAGAGTCATTCCAAATCATGTATAGAAATGATTATAAACAAACTTGCATTTTAAAATAATATGCACAAGAAAAAAAAATTCAGATGTTCACATGCTTAGGTATTATCTCCATGATATATTTTTGCATTAGATTTGCTGTGTCAACCACCTCAGACCGAAGTCTACTTTATTTACATGGTTACGATGTGCTTTCTTGCACTAAATTTTTCAAAGTCAAGAGTGATCAATCTTGAAGAGTCAACCAATTATCAAACCTTCGCTATAAAATCTAATTTGCAGCTTAAAATATTCATTCTCTTTCACACCTTGCAGTTCAGATTCTAATGATTTAAAGTCTGAGTCCAGCAGCCACAGGTCAGATTACAAGAGCACGACGTTTCTCAGCTCGCCATAAAAATCCACAAATTCATTACTTTTGTTATTGCTTTACGTTACATATGCATTTATGAAGCACTGAAATAACCTAAGCTTGATGTGGTGATGCTTTCCCACTGCCAGCACAGAAAATACTGTTAGAGGGCCTCCAGAAAGAGTGCTAACATGGTATGAGGAAGAAAAATATCCCTGATTGTGAGACAGGTTTAGTTAATTCAAAGGCATGGTGGAAGTGTTGATACCTGGGTAAATTAAAGGGACTGAATTTTCCAAATACACAGAGGAATGTCCAGTTACACCACACAAACACCAAATGTCTTCTGTTGTGCAAGGATTGCCTCTTTCTACTTGTACAGCATTTTGTAAAGCAAATTCCTAGTTAAAATTTTAAAAGGAGATAAAATAAGAAACATGTAGAAAGGAGAACAGAATCAAAAAAGTTTCATGCATTAACTTATCCTTAGGCAGAAAAAAAATCTGCAGCAAAAAGCAACTGAACAACATTCATACCAAGATTTTCTTTTGGGTGATACAGAATTGCTACAAGAATACAATTTTAAACATGCAGTAACAACAACAACAACAAGAAAGCTATAATAAATAAATGCCAACCAAGATCTGAATTCAGGAAAATCCTTCATCTAACATTAATATTAAAGAACAAGGTGGCTTAGAATTTCCTCAAATAAGTTGGTGCACATATGGTAACAATTGCAAGAATAGCAGAAATAAGCAGAAAAAGGTTTTCTTTTTTTTTTTTAATTTAAATATAGATTGCATATTGAAAGATATCTGAATTTTGGGGAGGACAAGATACCAAAAAGACTTCAGAACAACAGTCTCAGGGGAGCAGTAAAACCTGCAGTGTAGGAGAACATATGGCACCCTCCCATCTTCCTTGCTGGTAACTCCTACTCCAGCACACATTCCTCCCCAAATGAATATACATCTTAGCTTTGCTCACATACAGTGTTCCAGGAGGGAAGAGAAAGACTGACTGCAGTTCATTCCCTCTCTTCCTCCCTCCAGCAGAGAAAGAGTTACATGAAAACAGGCACCCTCTGAGCTCTGGGGAGGGAAGATGTATCAGCATCCAATAACCTTTGTTACGTGAATACTTTACAATCAGGAAGATGGAACAAAAATACCAATGTGCTGCCCACCTCGCTTGCAGCGTGGGCAAATGCTTCCATGACCACTTTCTCCGAAACTAATAGAGACAGCAGCAGGGGTGCATGCTCTGCACAGTTTGGCAAACAGACTGCAAGGGATAAGCTTTGGCATGAAGTCATTTTTGCTAGATAAAGCAAATATTATCATGGCCACCTTTGCAACCCTTTTACTCTGTTACACTGTAGTGACACTTCTTAAAATGGGGGCTTCTGTAACGCCTGCTCCCCTACTTCCCAATTAGCCCTGTGCTCTCAACAGTGTTCACCAAGAAACTCCTCATTCCCTTGCCAAGCTATAAAGCCTCCATTTTGGAAAGCAGGCCATATATGGGACAAAACTGTGTATCTGAAAATTAACCAGGTGGACTGCAAAAACCCACACATTTGGATCTTTGGCATGAACACTTTCAGCACGTTTACATAGCAGGAATGCTGGATCTGCCTCAGGATTTAAGTGTAGTGTAAAAACACAAGATAGAAATTTAGCTTCATCAGTTTTAAAAAAAAAAAAAATCACAAATTTATAAACACCAAACCCCAAAAGCAAAAACATTGTCTTCCTTTCTTGTTGTTTTTATATCATAAACCTTAATTTCATACAATTCACTGCAACTATCTTGTATTTATATCTATATATAGATATATCTGTCTATACTAGACTAGTGAACACAAAGGAGTACTTTGCCAGAAGAAATACAGGAAAGAAAAAAATGACAGCTAAAATAGTGACAGATTCTCTGGGAAAGGCATTAAAAGGTATCACGGCACAAAAATGCTTGAAATATCAGACACAGTTTTCAGTTAATAAAAGCTTTTGATAAAAATAGGCTCGTACATGGACTGTTTTCAGTTAACTATCTATAGCAGAAATGTTTGCAACACTATTATTTACTTAAATTAATTCTACCTCTTCAAAAGAAATTTTAAGTTAGGAAAAGAAAAAAAAAAAACAACAACAATTCCCAATTAGGTATTAGAATTTCAGCCAAAAACATTACAAGCACTTGCATTACCTTGTGCACCACATTCATATCACATGAATTATTTAAGTTGTATTAAATATGCATGTCTCTATCCAAGCAGGTTTTTCCTAAAAACTCCAGTCTCCAGCTTTCTGCTATTTTCAATATTTGCTTAAAGGCAGTGTTTTTTTTACCCCTTGCCTCATATCATCTAATTATCAATTCCTTACACTGTGGTTTACTACCTGTCACAGAGAAAAGGAAAAAGGGGAGACCATTTCACGCTCCATATGCTATTCACAACATCTTACTGGGAGTGTCTGCTTTGCAGTTTGATGAAAACTACTCTGTCAAACACATGTTCAGCAGAGGTATAACTAATAGCCAAGGGTACTTACAGATATCAATAAGAAACATCTGTCTGCTACCCCACCTAAACCTATATGCCCACATCTCCAGCAGCGTGGCGTAGCAGACAGTAGTTCTAATGCTACCCAAGGAGGAGGCAACTTCTGGTTCTGCCATGCTTGCCTGAACCTTGGGAGGACCAATAGGAACATATAAGACAAAAGCACAGAGCTCTCAGGTAACAGGTTCAGTTGAGGTCACAGTCTAAAAATAAACAGAGGTCCAACAGGAAGGTGGCCAGTGTGGGAGTACAAAGTCTTGTCCTAATCACGTATATAACAAGGTGCTGTGACCTAAGCTGCTCCTGCTGCCATCACCTCAGTGGAGATACTCAAGAAACCCAAATCTAGGAAACAAGATCATTCAATTTCTCAGGTTTCTGCTTTAATATGATCTCAAGGAAAAAATAAAAAAAAACAGAAAAAAAAAAAAAATCTTTAATCTCGGTCTAATCATATTTGAAGGTTTGGTTGAAGTCATAACCTGAATTCCAGCCCTCAGAAACCACTCAATAAATAAATAAATAAATAAAAAGGAAAACTTGTGGGGCTTTTTTTGCGTTAGCCATTGCTGCAAACATTTTACTAACACATCATTCAAAATAATCTTTCAATCTTATAAAAACTATACTTGACATGAACGTGGAGTCAAACACAAGTGAGGTAGAAAGCTCCAGGCAGGAGTTGCTACAGCTGACAGGAAATAAGGTTGATAAAGGATGGGGGCTCCTTCAATGACCCATCAGCTGTTGCCCCTTCTCCTCCCTCCCACACCCCTAAGCTTTCTGCGGGACATAAAATACTAAAAATTACCTTCATTTTACAATATTTTTTCTATTTTCATTGCACTCCTTTTGGAAAGATGAGCAATTACAGTAGCAGATATTACTGGATTAGAAAACAGAAGCTTAAAAGGTCCATTAAAGAACAAAGTTTTAAAAAGAACTTATTTTCATAGTATGAATAAAAGCATTTGCATGAAACAAAGCCCATTTAATGGGCTACTGTCTTCTAAGGCATAGAGACTTGCAAACTCAAATACTTTAAGAACTTTTAAGAACTCTACACACCTGCAGAGTAATGGTTGCTAATATCTGCCTAAACTAAGCACAGCAGTTTGTGAAGAGTTTTCTGAAATACGATGCAGAAGCGCAAACCATAATCAATAATAAAAGAGGATCCAAATTCAGAAAGTAACGTGACACAAGGTCCTCTGCACATTTGTAACACTAAATTACACTCCAACGTTGAGCAGGACAACGCTCTTTTTTGAAAATCCTTACATTTTCAAAATACTGCTATTAAATTTGCCCATATGTCCAGACAACTAGACTCCTCATGAATCTTCCATTTAATGGTAGCTAAAAATAATCCCAGAATACAGATATTTGAAAACGCTGTTATTTGTACTACATTAGCACAGCATAGCCCCATTCACAGAATGAAAAATTGTTACACTGAAAAGAGGCATGAGTTAACATGCTACTTCGCCTGTTTCTACTCCCTTAACTTGCTCATTTCATTTCTTTTTACTTTCAGTACCACACTAATTCCTACATACAGAATGCATTGAAGACTGAGCATCTGAAATGGCGGAGCTGTAGCAAATGAAAACAAACTGAGCTGTTATCACCTGAACCCACATTCACAAGGCCTCAGGTTTCCTGATTAGGCTTTTATATCTTCCCTCTTTGTAAATATCCAAGTTATATATCTATTTATCTCAAACCAAGAGCTATCTTTTAAATCTTCTTAACGTTTTCACACTCAAAGCATATCTTCTCTAATTTAGCAAACATGATCTGTTAAGAAAGAGTAGGCAAGCATCTAATAAAACAAGCACTACAACAGCTAGTATGTTTCTTTGTCTTTCTTGGATTATCACCTTTAGTTAGATTAATCTATATAAAACAGCATGCATTTCAGCAGGTTCTGACTGATCTTCTCCTTCTCACTACATGAAGTTCTTCCTTGTGCTGCTCAGATTTTCCAGTGAGAAAATCTATGGCTACAGTGTAACACGAGATGAAGTAAGGGCTGGAGAATTAGAGATGACCTGCCTGGAACCTGTTTTGTCATAAAACATTTGAAAAGGCAATAACAAACAGGAATAATTCATAGTTTCTATTTTGCTATGGATTTGAAATACATTTTCTAGCTCTATAGCAAACAACACCTAAAGAATTATGCACTTTAAAATATTTATTATTAATACTATCACTACTAAAAATATATTAAAATACGAGTTAGGTGGATATTCGACCTTTCTTTTTTATGCACACTTCTAGCCCTCACATGGAGAGGTTGCAAGCTGCAAAATAGAAGTGAACTATGTTGAAGCCAGACATTCATTTTAGCTTTTCCAAAATTCAAAACATTCTATCATCTGTTCCTATGGAAACTGAAAGGATATTCTAGGTTATATCAGTATCAGCCGATTATGTGCCGAGAAATCTGTGGTTTATTTTAATCCATAGTTCAGAAACATAAATTCATACTTAGTGTTTAGCTTGATGATTTTGAATTACTGAAGCGCGGTTAACCATTAGATCACACTTTAAGATAAACGAACTCCTTTTAGTCCAGAATAGTAAAGCCAAAATTTCTAAGGTTTGATTAATCCCCATGAAGTTTGCCATTCAAAAGTAGCATATAAATAACATGCACTTAGAAGATATACTTCCTGGTTGTTAGATGAGCCATACGTTGCTATATCACATCTTAACAGAATAAGGAAGAAATTTAGATTTATTGAAAACTCCTTCAGTACTGCCATGCTCCAGATGGCCAGATGAAGGAATTTGATTTAGCAAGTTAACGAGATCATGAAAACCATAATCATAATACTGAAGATGAAAAATAAAATTGAATAATGCAACATGAATACATTTCTGTGACAAAGAAACTTAAAGGTTAGAATGAAGTAGAGATACATAAACACATGAAATGAAACTGCTCTATATGCATACAGAACTATCACAGAACAAAAAACACAAATTGATATAAGCTCTTAGTATTTTAATTAAACAGACTGAAGTGCCAGAGAGGATAACTGTAATTACTGACAATGAATGCCAATATGACATGTTGAAATGTCTTCTGTGTCTACATAAGAATTCTAAACAGCAACTAAAATGGGCGGCTAATAAAAAAAAAGAAAAAAAAAGGCTTTAAATCTCATCCTCTGTCTTCACTGAGCAAAACTAGATGACATAAAGTTAAGTATAGCTACCACCCTCACTGTATGCCAAAAGTAGCAAACAGGTCCAAATTTTCCTTTTTACAGATAACATACATAGCCGTCTTACTCTAGATTCAACTAATTGACTTGAAAATGAATAATCAAAAATGCCTTCTATTTCTATAACGTATCATAGTCAATCACTTTATTATGGAAACTACACTGAGACAGCTTTTTCATCAGGATGTCCTCCAGGGAATCGAGATTACAGGATAATAAGGAAACATAACAGCTACTGCCTGAAGTGTACTATACTCGTTAAATTTTTGACAGTGACGAGGTTAAATTCCAACTTCTAGCTTTCAAAGTAGAAACAAATGTCAGATCAAAAAAACAAATGCAAGAAGAAACATTGACTGCTCTTTGATTTAAAAAAATGGATACTCTATGTAGCATTTCAACTCCAGGTCTTCCGGACTTTTTATGAGGACAGCCTACTGTACATGGATACAAAGATGGTCATGTACAAATTGAAGGGGTTATTTTTGCATATTTTTCTACTTTATTTACTATCATAATGATCACTTTGTACTTACACAATTAAATACAAACTGAAATCAATTTCCATTTGCATTCTGAATTCTTATAACATTTTTAAAAATAGGACAAAACACAGTAACTAATATGAAAAAGTGGCAAAGTCCATGGAAAAACATCCAGAAGTCAAGTTTTTCTTTTGAGTACCAAAGAATGGGCAATACAGTACATTCTAAGCTAAATCCAACAAAGATAAAAGAAGCCCAGCAATCAACTGTGGGTCATGCTAAGCGTCATTCTTCTATGACATCAGACTTTGTTCTACAATGAAACACTGCTCCCACAGACCTGACAGCTTTAGATAGCACATTCCTACACCTGCACAAGGTCTATGCCTAAGATAACCAAGAAAGAAAATGTTTTAATAAAACACGTAATGTTATTTAACTATGCAAGATTAATAATTAGACATTCAAGTTCTGATACGTAACTATCTTGTGCACCTCCAAGCGCATCTGCATGCCTGGAACATGCCGTCTCAGGATAATGAAGACCACATATTGCTCAAGATCCTTGACATTATATTGAATGCTGGCCTATGAAGGATTCAAGATTAATTTCACCAATCTTGCTGTAACATTGCAAGTTGTACTACATAAGCACTCAGCTCAGAAGACCCTGATAAGAAACAAATTGTGCCATTCCTTGATGATCACCTCCAGAAAAATGGTCAATTACGCGCATACTTTTCCCAGCAATCCCTTGGGGGCAGTAATAGAGATCCTTGGCATGAGATTAAATTTTGATCTGAGGAGATCAGATGAATATCAACAGTCTTGCTGCTACACTGCAAAATGCACTACATAAGCACCTAGCTTAGATGACCCTGACTGGAGATAAACTGAGCAACTTCTTGATGAGCAACTTCCAGAACACAGGTTAATTATGCAGATACTTCATCCTTCAACCACTCATTCTCAGGCACTAAATAGCATTAGACAAGCACAATTATAAATATACATTTAATTAATAATTTTTATTGTGAAAAAAAAAAAGCTGTAGTTGTCCCAGAGCCAATTCAACATAGATGAGAGACTCAGTATGAAACAGAATGCAAAACAAAAGAAATCGCAACAAATTCTATTCAGTGAGATGCAATATGGAAAATCAAAATGCCCCCAAACATGCTCAGTTTGGCAAAATTACAAAGACGTTACACTGAAAGTAACTGAAACATTTGTGCTCAGATTGCATTGTTCACATATTTATCTTATTCTCCAGCATTCGAATATCTTGCAGAAGTAGAGTTTAGGATTATTTTTGTTTGTTTGCTTTCTTCCCTCTTCTCCATTCTGTGAGGTTATACTTAGGAGAGCTCTTAATTAAAAAAAAAAAAAAAAAAAATGTATTAAAGAAAACTGCAAACAATCAACATTCATTTGGACAAAGGATAGTTACTAAGTTTATACTTATTTTTTGCATTCTCTAATACGATCAAGAAACTTCACTATAAGATCACTGGAAAACTTCTCTATTATCAGTGAATATAACCCTCTCTATATCTATGCTAGGTAGAAAAATGTGGAAGTTTTCTGTAACATAAACTGTGTTTAAGGTGCATAACCAAGGAATTCTGAGTTCTACTCTCACCTTCACATCATGTCCTGTTTGACCTAAATATGATATATTCCATATTCAGTGATACCATAATCATAATCATCTATATCCTAACAAATTAACAAAGTTCATGTTGGTAAGGTCAAAAGCCAGAGCATAGGTTTTTAACCCATCTCACACACACCAGGACAAAACCTGTAAAAATCCAAAATACCCACCCTTCTTACTCAGAGATGCCCTGTGACTGTGGTTAAAGCAGCAGGAAACCTAGTTCAGAACTTGTGCTACATACTATAGAGTAAAGACGGGTGACATGGGTATGTATTCTTTGGTGTACAAATGACCTGGCTACCAACACTCTAATTGCCTGATGAAACTAAATGTGGGCAACCCTGGCTGCAAGATGAAGTCTAACACTAAGCATGATAATATAACAGAAAGGGTTTGAAGCATGAGCTAAGCTGTGGAGTTAAGTTTTCTCTCTAAGAATAGCAGCCACAATACTGTCCAGCAGAACCGTTCTACACAGGATAGACCGATTTCTCCTGTCGTGAATAATTTATTAGTATTCAGATTACACAATATTCCTGTTGAAAAAAGTGGTGTCTAAGGAAAATTTAGATTATTTTGCCTACAGTTCATCCTGTAAGCCAAAGAAAAGCCGGGGATGCTTCAGGTGGTTGCAAGATGGCTATGGACCTTTTCTTGTTTCCTCGTTTTTTAAGCAGGAAACACTGCTGTATCTTCTTAAGAGACAGACTGACTACAATAACGCCATGGTTCTACCTCTGTCAAAGCAGCGTCTCCTGATTTCTACACTACCTGCTATGAGCCTGTTTACAACGTGAAGGAAAGCTATGACGAAATTGGATGAAAAAGGACTACAGAGTAAGAATAGAATTTGAATCCATTTTCTTTGTGCTGCTCTATGGCTCATGACAGAGCATTAATCTGCACTATATATACCAGGAGTGGGTAACAAAGCATACAATGCAATAAAAAAAATGCCCATAGCCATTGGTACCTCCACTTGACTGGATTTACCATTATTTATTTTACTTTTGCCCAAAGAAGCAAAGAGGGCTTGCTGTTTCTAAAAGGATTAGGAAGACAAGCATGGTTGGCAGCTCTATGAAGACCTGTTAAGCCTAGAAATGTTGAGTGACTCTTCTAGTTTATACTCAGATGGCGGCTTTAAAGTTACTGCTGTGAAGACAAGAAAAAGCCTTCACTTAGAATCATAGAATCATAAAATCTTTAGAACTGGAAGGGACCTTTAAAGGTCACCTACTCCAACTCCCCTACAATGAACAGGGACATGCACAGCTATGTCTTGTTGCCCAGGGCCACATCCAGCCTGGTGCTGAAAGTCTCCAGGGATGGGGCAACAACCACATCTCTGGGCAATTCCAGTGTCTCACCATCCTCATCGTAAAAATCTTTTTCCTTATATCTAACCTAAATCTACCATCTTTAAACTTGAAGCCATTTCCCCTTGTTCTGTCACAAAAGACCCTGCCTTTCGTGTCTGTCCCCTTCTTTTTTGTAGCTCCCCTTTAGATACCGAAAGGCCGCTATCAGGTCACTTCACAGCCTTCTCTTCTTCAGACTCCAGCTCTCAGCCTGTCCTCATAGGGTGCTCCACCCCTTGGATCATTTCTGTGGCCCTTCTCTGGATGTGCTCCAAGTCTCTCCTGGACTGAGGACTCCACGTCTGGACACAGTATTGCAGTTGAGGCCTCACCAGCGCAGAGCAGAGGGGCAGGATTCCCTCCCTCACCATGTTGGCCACACTGCTTTCGATGCAGCAGAGGATGTGGTTGGCTTTCTGGGCTGCGAGGGCACATTGCTGGCTCATGTCCAGCTTCTCATCCACCAGCACCCCCAGTCTCTTTTGGCAGGGCTGCACTCAATCCTTTCATTCTCCAGCATATACTGGTAGTGGATGTTGCCTCAGATGCAAGATGATGATCTAGATGCAAGACCTTGCATTTGGATTTGTTGAACCTCATAAGGTTCCCCTGGGCCCACTGCTCAAGCCAGTCTAGGTCCCTCTGGATGGGATCTCACTCCTCTGAATTGTTGACCACACCCCACAGCTGGGTGTCACTTCTGAAGTAATCAAATGCTAACATCACACTTCCAATGGAACAGGAGAGAAGGAAAGAGATTTCTTCAGAGAAATATACAAATGCCACAGTGATGAACTTGCAATGAAAACATGAATTATAATGCTGAGAAAAAGACAATGTACTACTTGCAGGTAAGCAACTGCTTTCACATGCTGGTTATTTTGGTGAATCAGGCACAGCTCATGAGGAAGTTCTACTTCATTGAACAAACAATTAAAGTAACAGAGTATTCTACCTAAACAAATAATACATTAAAACATTGGAACGAGGCAGTTCTAACCTGTCCTCAAGAGCTGAATTCTACAGAAAACATTCACCAAATTTTAAGGAACAACTGATTAAAAGGAGATACTTACAGCTTTGGATTTTGTTTTGTTTTGTTTTCTAAAGAATTTTCACTCCCTGCTGTTCTTTCAGGTAGTCATTGAAGAATTCTAAAACGGAGATCTAAAGCTGACTTCCTTGTTAAGGCACTGTTGAAAAGTGCTTGATAAAATACTGAAGCAGAGCTCACTTACACAGGCAACTGATCTCATGTATTATTTACATACAAGATCAAAAAAGTAAAAACTAAAACTGCTATTCCAAATATCAAACAACAGAAGAACCATCTGGACAAAATACAGCTGCACTATTCTCAGTGGTACAGACCTGGCTACCACAATAGATATTATCAAAAAGGCAGCCTACCTAAAGAATTCGGTACTACAAAATGCACACGAAAAGATGAAGATCCTATGCCCTCTTATGGGAAATCTCAGAGCTTGGAAGGTATAAATGTAAACCAGCTTCTCAATAAACACACAGCTACAGTACTAAGAAACAAAGACACAGTAGTTACTGGTCATACTTCACATTGTACATTTCTTGGTCAATGCCTGAATGCATATTTTATAAAACACACTATTATTCCAACACTAAATCTGCAAATCGTATCCAACAACAAATCTGTGAAGCATATCCTAACATTGCTTAACGAAAATACCCATTTCTGATATGGCTAAACACTGAAAATGTTTGTCTAAACAATTTTCCAAACAATCTTTCTTGCTAGAAACAGGTCCCTGGCTAAAGCACAACAGGCAAATACTTCAATAATCTCTTGATTACCTGGATACAGCCTGGAACACCTAATAAGTCTGTCAATTTTTCAAGCAGAGTGGGATAGATTTCCCCAGGGTTTCTCTGTCAGCTCTGTTTTAGTACTTAATGTAAAGAGAAAATTATCAGAGAAGGTCAAATCTGACATGAAAAACTAGAAGGGGTAGGTAGACACTGATGAAGACTTTTGCTACGTTTGAAATAGATGGGTCCTTGCTTTTTCTCGGTCCCAATCAAACGTTCAGTCTTCATTTAATATAGCATACACTTCGCAGTTTGTAACAAGCCCAATCACTGTTCAGCAACACGCTTAAAAAGCCAGGAGTTTCTGTATTTGAATAGTAATTAAGTAAAAAAATTAAGTGTTTTTCTTTTCCCCTATCATTTTGCTATCAGTAGCGAACGGTATTTACCACAATCATGACTTCTTACTGCAGAAAATTACATACAATGAGAGGTTTAAGACAACTGATACATACCGATCATTTTAATCCTCAATTATCTAATGAAGCCAATTTAATTAAGACATTTTCCATTCCATTTATGTTCTGTTTTCATGTCAGCATCCAATACTATAAATAAATGCTATATTCCTCACAAGGTTAACCACTTGTAACAAACAGTGTGCAGATATCTTGTTCTAAGACACTTTGTTCGCTAATTTAAAAAGCAAAGTTGACAGAAACTTGTGCTAGACTTCTCTCTTCCTGGGGTACTGGAGATCAAAATATGTCGGTTTTTTTTTTACTAACCAAAGGAATATAAATGTTTTAAAAAAGGCAAAAGGTCAGTACAAATGATACTACAAATAGTTAAATGACACACACAGGTTATTAAAAATGTAGATAATTACATTTAGTATAGAACAATGTAAACACACGTATTCCCTATAGCGAATACCTACCTCAAAGTTTAAAATACCTTTTAAAATATTTATTGGAAATATGTCAAATCATGTCATTATATAACCACATAGCTAAAATGTAGAAATCTTCTTAGTTTTAAGAAACTACATTTCTCAGATTTATCTATAAAGCTTGGCATTATTACCAATGTTGTAAACTGTGCTAAATGCAAAGTTTATTCATTATCAGTTTTTTTCATCACATTGTTTAGAATTAAACTGTTATATCTGCACATACTTCCTCATAAATTTTCAGGGTTAGGTCCTGTAAAATGTTATTTCTGCAAATAAATATAGTGCACAAAACTAGTTTTGTCAGTTTCTTTGGATACTGACACGTGCCTAAGACTTTCTCCTGCAAGTAAGATGGTTTTTTTCCCATGTTTAACCTTCATTAGAAAATGCTATACCAAACAAAGGAAATCAGTCTCACAGCACCCTTTAAAACTCACTTTTGAAAGGAAGTAAAAAGAAAAAGACGTGTATTTTACCTGAGTCTCCACACCTTGTTCAAGTAACCTTTTAGCCTGATTTTCCACCTCCAGCCGAGCTCTTGCAATAAAAAGCAGGTCATTTTCAATTACTTCTATCCCAGACAGATCTATCCCTTGAGAAAGGTAATCTATAAAAGCAACAAAATATTGATAAGCATGACATATGATAATGGAACCTTTTAAACACATTGAAACATTCAGAAATTATAGTTAGCTCCACGGAACATTTTTGCATAAAACACTTGACAACGGAGTATGCTGAAGGAAGGAATTGTTCGAGAAAAACTGGAAATCAAAAGACTATTGCTCAAAAAATATGCATATTTAATACATCTCATTTACCTCTCTAGACGCAGACACTTTGGAAAAACTGTGAGTTCAAGGAATTCAAGAATGTCAGTTATAGTGCATCAACGGGCAAGAAGTCACATCCTTGTCCCAGAGGACTAACTATATAACTGAACTACTGTAACCAGGTATTTCAATAAATATAATTTGCTCTAATATCTGACAATCTCTATGTATTATGTGTTTAAATTATACTTCAAATACAAATTAAAATTCTAAACATTACAGATCAAATACAAAAAGAATACCACAAAATTTATTTTCATTATGGCATACACACATTATTCAGCAGGAGAGGTGACTGCAGCAAGAAAAATGTCGAAACCCGACTTCTGTCACTGGCTATGGAAATGTAGTCAAACCATTTAATCTTTCATTAATTGACACTTAGTAATTGGCACACACCAGACAATTACATTTATAAAATGGACAAATTGAACATCTCCAGGTGCCTTAGTTGAGATCCACAGGAAACTGTAAAAGCAGCCCAGGAGGGTCCTCAGTGAACCTTCAAAGTTGGACAAAGTTGTGGATTTTTTCCCCTTTTCGTTTCTGTGGGTTTAAAATTGTTTTAGATTTGAGTCAATCTAATTCAACTGTCAAGACAGACTGGACCTTCACTCTACTGCTTATCTACAAGATCTACAAGACAAGACTGCTCCCATTTACACGTTCATCAGCATTTTTCTCATCAAGCATGAGTTGCACCGCTTCTTTTGAATGACTGAATAAAACAAACTAATGGCCGGGGCACTCCACTCAGTGCCAGATACTTCCTTCATAAGACAACGTTTAATCATTTCCATTTATAACAATGACTTCCTAATAGTCATCTTCCTTTATGTACTCCCAGTAAGTCTATTAAGGCATAGACTTCAATTCCCAATAAGTGAAATGAACTTTTAAATCTTAAATAACCTTTCACTTTAGTAGCCAGTTCTTTCTGTTCACTCACAATAAAGTGATCTAAGAATCAAACTAATTTTTGCAACCATATGTTCATAACTGAACACAACATTCCAAGTGGATCACTACACCGCTACGGAGAGAAGAGCATCTCTACACTTGCATATGAAAATTTCACCGTAAGAAACTTTAAATAGTTACCAGAAGTGCTACACAAAGCTGAGTAAGGAATAAAGGAGATAACTTTCTTAACAGTGGCGTGTCAAATAGGCTTCAGTTTACTAAGAACAGGCTTGCAAATGCTGTATGCATTTGTTTAAAAATTGATTTTTATCTGTATGCATTTGTTTAAAAATTGATCAGGAGAGTCACAGGACAGGTGAGAAGCGGGAAAGTACATTTCATGTTGAACAGGCTGTTAATGAAGCCCAACACAAACACACATTTACAAAGCCGTTTTTGCTAGGGGCTATGACAGTCCCTCTTACCCAGGTAGGAGTAGCTTATCCCAATAAGAGCAACTTTTTGCTGTGACCAAGCTGCATATCCAAATGTGGTCTTGCATATAAACATGTTAAAACTAATACTAAATGCCCAGTACCTTCACAGAACCACAGAATTGTAGGGGTTGGAAGGGACCAACCCCCAAAGTTACCAATAACTTCAATCAACAAGTGTCTTGAATGTGAATGCTATATTTATTTTTTTTTGACCTCTACTCCTCAGCTGATACAGTAAGACTGAAAAAAAAGTGCAAAGAACTACACACAGTTTAAATCTACTGCCAAGCATTTCTGGCAACACAGCACTAAAAAAGGGTTTAAAAGACTCACCTACTCACCTAGCTAATAAAAAAATTGCTGTAGACTTCACTTACGTTATAAAATCACACTCTACATCCACAGGCTACTTAAACAAAATAAGATGTGGTCCTGGTCAATTACAAACAATTTTTTTCACATAAAAAAAATATGTGAAAGATAAATTGAAAAAAAAGAGACTGTTTCTCCCTACTGTATTTTATCTCTAAGCCTAAATTAGGTCATTTCAGGTGCTAAAAATCTCATCAATCTGATGGTTCCATGAAAGGAACAGAAATCCCATGCTGCTTTGGCTTCTCCAAATGGTCCATCTGTGCCTTACTCTGGCAGACACCTCCTGCTCAACTGCCAGAATCTGTAGCTTCACATTTCCTGCAATCCTAACAAAATACTTCGGAGGCAAAGCATTTCTGTGGGTTTTCATAACAGAGAGCCTTTCTATGGGTTCAGAGGCTAGGCAGCCTGCTCTGAACACTGTCAGCTACTTAATCTAACCAGTAGAGAAGCCCCAGCAATCATATACTATTCCCAAATGACGAGCAGCTTTCATGTAGACAGTAAGTCTGCAGTGGAAACATCTGCAAGTGCTTTCCTGACCTTCCTATGTAAGAGTAGAAGCTGCAACACAGACAGAACATATGCATTTTTGTGCTTTCTATTGTCTAAGCAGAGAACAAAATATTAGAAACATCTACACTTCTGTACTGCCACCAGTGAAGCTGACCATGCAGGTGGAACACAGCAGAGGCAGCTGACATACTGCCAGAGCCTCAGTGCATTTAGGATCCAGAGAATCACAGTACATCCTGAACTGGAAGGGACCCACAAGGCTGAGTCCAACTCCTGGCTCCACACTATGCAAAATTCAAAGGGTATTTATGAGAGCACTTTCCTGTGTGTTTAAAGTATTGTAGAGGAACTTGCATGTTCCAAGCTGCTAGTTTTAGTTAATAAAGAAAACACATCACGTAGACAGAGATACTACCAGGCACTAGCAAAGGCACAATTCTTCTCCATGCATTTGTGCAGTAAGTATACAGTCAGTAACTAATCAAAGGAAGCCAGGGCCAAAGAAGTATGAGCGAAACGGTCTGCAAGGAATTTGAGTCTACATGTCAAGAGCAAAGAAGGTGCAAAGGCTCATCTTCCATTTAGCACCAACTCCAGGGACTGGAGCCCAGTTTAAAATTTATCAGCCTTCCTCCATAATGTAGAGTAAGTCACTCACTCACGACTTGGTTCTCCATCACTACCACAGGGTTAGCAGGATCTCAACACTTCTGCCTTTCAACTTAAAGCTTCAACATAAAGGTAATCCTAAATTAAACATAGCAGATTTACTAAGTTTAGTATTTATAACTACATAAAGAAACACTTGTGCCTAAAATGAGTTAGGAGCTAAAAACATTATACCACCACATCTCAAGGCTGCAACCATGGCATGAACCGCCATCACACCTGCATGAACTGAGGCATGCTGCCCCAGTCACTTCCATGTACTGAAGCAAGGGAGGAAATTAGAGGAGGGAAATACAGTGCTGTTGCCATTTCTTCACCTCCCATTCCTCTGCTACCTCTGGTACTGCTTCCTTTCTAACTATCACACCTTATTAAGCATGGAAAGCACAGCTGGAAATGACTTTTCAACGACTTAAAATATAGACTGCCTGCTGAATCCTCTTCTTGAACAAAAAATATTATATGTCAAAGCAAAATGCACTAAGCCCTAGGAATCAGTGACATTTAATGCACTTCAGCCAAAGGAAGGGTTAGCTTCTTATATTTTTTAAAGAAAAAAGATTTTTGTCATTATAACTCCAAATTTTCTCAATTTATTAAACCTGAACTGTTTTCTAATCTACTGGCTGAGATATTGCTTACAGCTATGTTTTAGAAACCACCATTTCCCAGGTAGTTACATAAGAGGAGTTTAACAGAGATAGATCTGATATGCACAGTACACTAGGTAGGAAAAAAAAAATACTCTGAGCAGAAGAGTGAGTTTTTCTGATTGAATAACTTAGAATCTTTCTATGATATAATTTCCTTTTCTGACCTCAAACTTCTCTGTGAAAATATGTAATGAAGATAAAAAAAATCCAAATTAAATCTTTAAGTAAATATTCAAATGTTTGAAAACAGGGTAATTTCACTATGAGCTTCTCAGAAAAAGCATTATACTTGCTGTTCAAACTGAAGATTTTGAGCTCTTGATGAAAACCAGAGAATCAACTGAAGTCCACTGATAGGAAACCAAGACTGACAGTAACAAACCAATGTGATTAAACCTCAGGCAAGAGGCTCCTTGAGCCAAAAGAGAAATCTGTGCTTTCAGAAGCTGCATCAGCGTCACCAAGAACAAAGAGCAAAGTTACAGCAAAGTTCTAGAAGCGAATTAGAAGAGCTGAAGTGATTCCCTATGAGCAACCCACCCAAGGAGTACGTGGGAGAAATCCAATGCTAAATTAAGATGAGGCTATCCGTGGTAATTAAAAGAAATTAAGGTATTCTTGAAATTCTGTATTATTTCTGCTTGCCTCTTTGAGGAATGTTTGGGGACTATTTCTTTTTTGAATGAATCACTTTACTTTACTTTTGCATTCATAGCTGCAGAAAAACTTGGTGACATCTGTAACATCAGTGTCCTAAGGCTGTTCTTCTTCAAAAATGAAGAAAAAACACCATTTTCTATGAAATTACTTCTCTCTCATCTGACACACATTCAGGCACAAAAGGGCCACTGCCGGCAAACATGAGAGGACAGGTTAAAACTTCCCCTCTTGGTGGAATTTAAACTGGTAGAAGATGTGCACAAAGCTGAACCTAAATCACTATTTACAGTATATATTTCCATTACAAACAATTAGAAGGAGATGGGCAGATACTGTAGAAGCACATAAAATCTTTCCTATGAGGGAGAAATATTCAGTAATGACAAAATTCCGTTCTTGAAGGGAGAATTTAGTCTTCATTCCTACAGCAGTGCCTGGATACAAGCACAAAACAAACACAAGTAGTTGATTTATTTGTTAGAACTGCTGAGGATCAATTTGAAATTTTTCTTTCATCTACTTCTAAAACATCTCAAAGGAATTTACTGATTCGAATGGGCCACAGATCATTATGGAAACTTCCATGGCCCTCACTGCAATGTCAGCTACAGCACTTGCTAAGAAAAAGGAAGGGTGGCATCCTGTTTGCCCAATTTATATACAAACCCCAACTTGGGAAGCTGTTACACCTGACTACTAAGTTCATTTGCTTTTAATAATGCAGGTAATATAAAAAACAGTCCTGGAATTAAACTCAAGAGACAGAAATGCAATGCTCACCTACTGGTTAAATCCATATAATACTTCATATTCCATCTTTACTCCTGAACCTAACCTAAAGAACAACAGTCTGCTTTCTGTAGGCACTTAAATTTTCTATGCAGTTGATACACAGAGCAGGTGGAGAATGGCAAGAGCAGGCACATTTACAGGTCTTCGAAAATGGAAGCGGTGCCTCAGAAAATATCCTTTCTCCATGATCTGCTTTAAGCAGACTGATTCTCTGCATAGGCTAAGTTGGCTGCCCTGAGCCCTGCAGCAGGCTCCTAAGCACTTGCTGAAGCAAGGCTTATATTAAGCCTTTAAATCAAGAGAAATGGATTCCGCTACAGTTAATGTGAAACAATATCTTACAGTCATTTTATACAGTGTGAGCTCTTCTGAAAAAAAAAGATGTTTGTTCCTATAAAAATTGCACAAATTATGGTGCCCTGTGAGGTGTTCAAAATAAGAATGTTGCTCTATACTGTGCGGTATACAATACTCTTTAGATATGCTTTAGAAACTGATTAAATGATCGATTTTGAATCCTTTAAGACTGATTTTGAAACTTTTATGTAGGGATTATGAATTCATTACTGAAGAGGAAGAAACTTGCAGTGCCAGCTACTTAACAAATTTCCTGCTATCCTTCCTTCATTTTCCTACACATCCAGATTCCTGCAAAATTTTCCTCTCCTCTGTGAAACAACTAAGAATAAAATACCTCCCTACCACTAAATGCCATTAAGTTCCTATGAAAACTGATCTTTATTTAACCTATTTCTCCCATCTTAAAAATTAACTACTCATATGCATAATACATAAGGTTTAGCATTTCAGCTGTCTGAGAAACATTAAGGGAGGCAAAACTGTCTTGCTGGAGCCAGAAACTGAACAGGACCAGTAGTACTGTGCTTCTGTTTGCTTTCCCAGGCAGCATGTTAACACTCTCATGCTGTCTAAGTCCAGAAAAGGAAATAAAATATTAGACAACGAAGTACAGTTTCTCAAAGATGCCCTTAGGGAAAGGAGACATAAAAAGTAAAAACAAAGCAAAACTACTTCTCAGCCTTTCACATCAATCACATGCCAAGAACATTTGAGTTAGAAAGAAATCAGGTCAACAGTACCAGAACCAAACCAGTGAAAGTAAATGATTCAAAGAAAGAATAAATCCGAACCACTCATTTAAACATGGCCACTCTACCTTGTGCTGTAAAAAAGATCTGTCATGTACACTGTGTTATTTTACCAGACTAGAGCTTCAGAAGAAAATTGAGTTCAACACTCCAAAACAAGTGATAACCTAGAAATAAAAGAATGTAGCTTCTTCTAGCATGTTAAAACAAAGGGAAGTTTTGTGTACAGAAGACTGAAGGAGAAAGGAATGGGAGGTCATTCTGCACTTGGATTTCTGTTTCCTCAAAAGGATCACTGCTGATTTTTAAAGTATGCATTAAAATATTTAGTAATACTTTAATTATCATCTGCAACCATCCTCTACAAACAAAGGAGACTTGCTTTGTCTCTCCAGAATGCACACATAAAACTCAAGAAAAACACCCAAAGTTGGTAAGAGGATAGGAGAAGTACTGAAGAAGCCTGACTATCCATTTTTAACATTATATTAAAGCTGCATTTAAACTGTCTTGATGGAAGAGTTAATTCCTACTCTCTGGGCTGGAAATCAGATGTCAGGCAAGATCTGGAATTGATGGAAATGAGTTTGATATCTATTTTTATCATCATCCCTGACTTAACAATGAGCACCATATTTTGGAGACATCCCTCTGAAAATGCCATGATTCAGAAAATAGCTTAGCATACCAAGACAAACATTACTTAGGTCTAATCACTAGTTATACCGCACTACTCCCACATCCAGTTAGACCTAAAGCAAAATTTCTTGAACTCCTTTAAGGTTTCCCACCACAAGATCCTCCCGTCTTTTTCCCTGTGCTGCATTCAGACCCACAACCTTACTGAAACTTCTCCACATTCTGTTTTCTCACTTACTTTTCCTCTCATGCCCAGAAACCCCAGCTCAAAGGCCATTCACACCCACCTGTTGGCTGCTCAGTGCTGGGGATGACACTACCATTGTTAGTAGCCTGGGTGAATTCTGGGACAGAATTAAATCAATTCAGGTTCAGACTGAATATTAGGAAAAGGTTCTTCACCAGAGGGTGGTGGTCATGGAACAGGATGCCCAGGGAAGTGGGCACAGTCCCGAGCTGTCAGAGTTCAAGAAGCACTGGGACAATGCTCTTGGACATAGAGTTTGAGTTTTGAGTGGTGGTGTGGGGAGCCAGGAGTTGGGACTCCATGATCCTTGTGGGTCCCTTCCAACCTGGGATATTCTATGATTCTGTGATTCTAACCTTCAGTAAGTTAAGCTCAAGTGAGCCCAAAAGAAACAATGAAGGGGACTAAAGCAGATGAGTATGAGGACAAACAGAACTGTTCGTTAACCCTGAAAAGATAATTGAGAGATCCCACTTCTGTTGTCTGCTGCCTAGCAGGTGGCTGGGAGAAGCTGGAGCCAGACCTTTCCCTGAGGTGCACATGGACAGGAAAAGAGACAACAGAAGAACTCTAAAAATTACATGAAGGTTCTTAGGCCTTTCTTAGAAGTAGCTGATTTGAGAAACCTCCTCAAGAGCTCCAAAAACTTTTTTATTAGCTAAAACTGCAGTTTTCTGAATTCTCTGTGATAAAATACCTTTCATTCATACCTTTTAACATCAGTAGTTAGATTATATGTTTTGGATGGAGCTGCAATCGGGTCCACACTATATATTCTAGCTGAACTATGGCCTATAAATCAGAAAACATTCAAAAGAAAACGTCTTGCACATGTACCTACGAGTTACAACAGCTCTGTAACAGCATTCACAGCATGATGTTATAATCATAAAAACAAATACTATATACATATTGTTTAGAACATCCACATTTGAACCTGATAATTAAGAGTTTGTTCTTCATTAAAAATAAACAAAATGAAAAACATTTCTCTGTAACAGATTTATTGAAGTTTAATTTAGACACTGCACTGTCCTCCTTATGCACATGGACTTTCAAAATCAAATTTATTATGGCAACAAAACAGTAATACCTCGACAAGTCAGTATTCCTCTTGGGCTTTTTTTGGAGCTAAGCAAAAATAAAGAATGTTGCCAGTAAAAATCTAGTTGTCCTATTTCTGTTTTGAACACACTTCATACTATCGCAGATGCAAAGCAATGTGCACAGCATATGGGAAAAAGAAAGGGGGACAGATAGGTATAATACAGAACACGGGAGATACGAAGCACAAGTTGGGGACTACTGAAGAAATGAACATAAGGGTTGAAAGAGACAAGAATGACATCATGCTCAAAAATAAGACCAAGAAAAAAAATTCGCTGGAATGCGAGCTGAGTTGTTAAAAGATACAAGTATTAATCTGTGATTTAGCGTCATCATTTCCTTTCCACCTTGCATGTCTTCCTCCTGGTTCCCATCTATGGCAGAAGCTTTGCCCTGCTTGCTCATTATCAATACCAACATTGTTTCTGCTCAAATTTCAGGACAGTATCCAAGGGTGGAAAACAAACGGGTGAGGAACGCTTTTCTTTGAATAAATTTCAAGCAGACATGAATCAGGATCTTCACTGTCAGGGAAATCTTTCTTAAAATCCCAACAGCTGTACAACAAACAGTGTCCCCTAAAATGGAACATCGCATCAGTATATAAAATGAAACAGGATGAAATGCCTTCTCCTATCTGCAAGGGATAATTGCATTGAAAATATATTGCAACTGTATCACGAAGCCATGTATAGGAATTATGTCCTTCTAACTGCATTGCAGGAGTGGCTGAAGAAAATCTTTCCAGAACAGAGATAAGGGCTCATCTAAATGCAGGTATATGACTTTGCCTCTCTCCTAAGTCAGCATCGTAACTGAAGTCATGAAAGTAAGCAAAATAGTGGGGAGTGGAGAGATATAAGAGATAACCTAAATGTACGCATTGACTTGAAAATACCAGTATTTTTGACAGCTTTTAAATATTGAAATTCAAATATCATTCATTTTATCATTCAATAGGCAAGTAATTTTTTAAATATTCAGCATTATGTAAAGACATAATGATTCTGTCTTCATCAGTGCTGCAGAATGTTGCAGCAGACACATACAATGTTAAAAAAAAAAGATGTGTTCCAAAAATCTCAGTCAAAAATATCTTTTTTTTCAAACACCCTTTTGGTTGCTGAGACAGCAAAGAGGCAAAGATGATTCTCTGCTGAATCAGTGCCCTTGAAGGAGGGCAGAAGAGATGTTTGTTCATTTGTGTGCTTTAATGTACAAAGTTAACAATTAAAGCCCTAATTTTGAAATACATTTTTATCTGGATAGAGGTACGCATATCAGGAGTTTTAAACTTCAGGGCATACAAGTCTACAGCTACCTTACAGTGCTAGCCATTTCTAGCTGCACTTCATTTTTTCCATTCAGTGAGATATACGCTATTTTCTTCTTATTTTGATCATGGTTTTTACACTACAGCATGTATCCAAAACTATCACACTGTACATGGATCACTTCTAACACATACTTGAAAATACCAGGAGATACTTTAAGATCCACAGTGTTACAGTGCTGTAAAATCAAATGAAACAAAAAACATGCTATTTATCTTGGCCCTGGGATAAGATAAGAGGTGATGCTATTTTTTTTCTTTACTTGTATACATGTAAGCTGCAAATATTTCTTTCCTTTTCTTCTCTCCCTGTGGGTCTCTTCTGCCTCTTTTCAACACCCACCATTCACCCCTTTCCTACTTATACCTTCAGGAAAATAATTCCGCAAAAGCAGAACTGCATTTTCTTTAGAACCAATCAACGTTAACTCACTCAGTACTTAAAAATACATATAATTTTTATCTTTAATAAATGTCTATTTAATTCCTCCCACCTCTTTCTTGGCATACCATCAATAACTGCCTGCAATTAGCTGCAGATTTACTTGATTTTATCATCTTTAGAGTCAACAGATGTTGTATATGCTATAAATCACACAGGTTTCGTGTATTTCAGATACTCTGTGGGAGATCAAAGTGAACCTTGTGTTATCCAGAGCTTTTGTAGACAAGCTGAATATCTCTGCACAATTTTAAAACATCATACAATATCTTATCTCCTACAGCAAAGCCTTATTAAAATCTAGAGATGAGCTTATGGCAGAAATCAACTCAGTCTGCCAGAATTCTCACCAGTTCTTCTAGCAACAATAAAACTTAGCAGTAGTACCAAACGGATGTGCAAGAAAAGAATTTTGCTTGAAAGAGTTTTGCTTGAAAGCCAAACTCAACAGTGCTCAGATTCCGAATATTTGTATTTGAAGTTAGCCTCTACAGGTGCCCACTTTTTGATGTTCCAATAGAAAAGCATTTGACCACGACTCAAAGACTTACAGCAGTTATCTCCCATGATGCATTAATACCTTCTATCTTATACAATTCGGGTAGTGAAATTCTAAAAAGAATATTTAAAGCTTCAACCTTTTTCTCTCTTCCCTCAACATTTGTTATAATCTGTTAAAAAAAGAAAAGTTCTGTAGGTACAAATTGGTAAAAAGCATCTCTTGTCCTTAGCACTTCATTAATTAATTAGCTGCTCTGCAAGAACAGTAGAATGCAAAAAAGCTGAAGGAAATGTCATGCATCCTCAGCACACACCATATAAACTGCTCTCCATTGTCCACCATTGCCCCCAGACCTGCCAGATAACAAGCCTAAATGATTGCTCATATATGAGCACAGCTGAAAGGGGACGTGAGCAATGCACCTGCACAGTTACTCTTTAAAGATGACACAAAAAGAAACAACCCTCTAACACATGCCTCGTGACTGCCTTTAGACAGATGTGGTATCATACTTTTTATGTTACCTGTATAAGATCTTCAGTAACCTAAAAGTGTAATATGATTTATCACTAATCTGTGTTCTTAAATGTATATAGTTGTGCTTTATTTAAAAAAAAAACAAAAAAACACAACCTTATATTCATAAAATTAGGAATCACAAAACATAATCTATGGTAATTCCCAATCTTCGTAAGATTTAATTTAAATGTACCTGTATAATGCTAATGCAGTGGAAAATCAAAAGCCAAGTCTTCTCATTCAGAGTTTTGATGACAAATCCAAGTTCTATTATCACTAACACCACACAGACTCAAAACTAAAAATCAGTACCATAAGTAGCAGAGTTCAAAAACAATGAGTTAAATGATAACAAGAACTTGTTAGAAAAAAAAACAACAAACATACAAAGAAGAAAAGCAAGCAAGCCTTTCAGCTCTTAAAGGCACAAACTGTTAACAGATAACATTTAATTTAATGAATAATTGTTATTAAATGCATTCATTTTTTGTAGAATTACACTATTACTTATCAGCCAATTATATCTAATAACTGACACATAAAAAATTGTTTGGACCAAAATAAAAGTGCTACTTTAAGGACAAAAGATGGCTAGCAATACTTTTAAACAAAACTGTCAAAACATACAGACTCATTGTGTACTCATATGATTCCATCATAATTTTTATTACAGTTCTTCTAATTCTAAATAATATTTAGTCTGGCAACAGATTCTTCTCAGGCCTCAGAAAGCATAATTTGGGGAATTCACTGCAGACAGTTATGAATCATTTCAAGATCAGGAAAGAAACAACTTCTTCTCTACCACTCGTAACGCCAATGTTTAGACTAAACACCTTTCCTTTCTGGTGGGAAAAAATGGAATTAAAGAATTTAGAGGAAAAACAATTTCTCAACAGCATTTGCTGAGCTTGCTTGTAGAAGCCCATTCCTAAAGAAAATAAAATATTATATTGCAGCACAATTACAATTTACACTTTTCCAATAAACTGACTATTTGGCCAGTAAAATAAAAAGGTAAAAATAAATATTCATCTTCAGCAGAAAATTCAGCTATTATTTTCACTGCTCTTCAGTATTACTGGTGTTGATACATTTATGACAATTTATCAATGAAACACTCGAAATTAAGAAGTAGCCTAGTCTGAAAAAAATGATCAGCTTATTATCTCGAGAGCCAAATAAAATGATTGTCAATAAATAGATTATAAGAGGACAAGCTTCTGGAAGAGCTGTACTCTTGACTCTTAGATGAGGAAGAAAGACAAGCATTTTGTTTTTGAAGACACTTGTAACACAAAGTGGTGGGCTGCAGAGCTGAGTGGCAAACAGAAAGCAGTGAGAGGGCCCTGGTGGTCCCGCTACTCCAAAGCACCATCAAGACACCGGGGCACATAAAAGCTCAACACTGGTCTACTATTTTGAGTAAAAAAAGTTTTTTCTGAGTCTCAAGAGCCTGAAGTACTGCCAAATTCCAGTTTCCGAGCACCTTAAATGAGCGTGGTGTCTCTTGAGCTGCACACAGCAGACCCTGCACCAGCAGGGCTGACCAGGACACAGGGCTGGGCCAGCTGACAGCACCCAGCACAGACGGAGCCAGGCTGGGAATGGAGGAACCTGGCGGCAGCTCCCAGCAGAGGCCTTGCTCTGCTAACACTATTACACTGTTGCTTTATGTTTCTTGCTGTGTCCTGATCCGATTAAAATCATTGTAAGTAATTAAAAAGGCAGGGTTAGCTGACTGCATTTAAGCAGACATTACACAGATCATATTCGTAAATAAAATGGCTCATTAGGCCTGACCGAGGCACAGGAGCCGTGCCCCCAAGGCAGGCTGCAGGCCTCCCCTCATGCTGGGGGCTGCAGGCAGCCCCGAGGCCTCTCCTTCCCTTCCCCAACACCTGAGGGGCAGGTATGGGTTCTACAAGAAATTACTCAAGCACAAGTGTAAAAATGTCAGGTTTAACAGTTTCCATTAGTTTTACACTAAGGAACTAAGAATGAGAACTGTAACCTCTGCGAGGCAGTGGCTTTTTTGTTTTGGTTTTTTTTTCGGCATCATGTTCTCATGCCAAATGGCAAATCAAAATCAAATGCATTGTTTTGTAAGATATTTCAGTAACAGTTTGGAAGCAGCTATTGCTTCCTATTTCAAGAAAAAGTATTTTAATTATGCTGTATTATGTTACAAACTAATCTAGAGGAGAAAGACAGGAATAAGGCCTGCAATTCCAAAACACAACACTTCTTCGAATTTCTGTTCTGTGTTCTTTTCTCAGGAACTGGACAAAAACAAACATTTCAGAATGTCAAACCTTCGCAGAAAGCAACAATTCCAAGTTTCATCACTCCTCTGAAGGCTTATTTTCATCCACAAAGTTAATTATGCTCAGTCTGACTTTGGCAAGCAGTGTTACAGATGGGGGCAAATTGCTGGAGTAAGGGAAAACAGACAGGTCTTCAAAGGCACTCTAGGTAAGACAGAGTACTCCATGGGAGCATCGGGCTTCAATAATAAAATTTTGTATCTGATAGCAGGAAATAGGAAAATAATTTCATTGACTAGTTCAGAGAATGCCCAGTGCTCATTTTCCATCTTCTTGTATACAACCACAGTTAAGTAATGGCTTGCAAAAAAAAAAAACAGGAGGAGGGAGCAATACTCAGAGTTCATACACCACTATTAATGACAGAAGTTTTCTATCTCTGAAGCCTGTTGCAGGGGTAAAATAAGCTGAACACAATCCCAATTTCAGAAATACAATGAGATGGAAAGCAGTTAAATTGAGTGTAAAGGCCTCGCAGCATCCAAGAGAGGGACATCTGTCTGGGAACATTGAGGGAACCATATTAATAAAGTTAGTAAAATGCACAAACTACCAGAAGTATATTTCTAAAAAGAGAAACTACAAGGTTTTTTTGTTTTTTTTTTTTTTTTAAACAGCCCTTGGTCTGATACAGCAGAACATTTCCGAATACTTCTACCCATGCTTCATGTTTTTGAGGACATGTATTTTAAGAGTCTGAGGTTTGTTTGTGAATAAGTTCTTCATTCTGCCTGTATGCTCCAAGCAGAGCCTTATCCTCTCAGCCGCTCCCTGAAGAGGAGGAAGCATATCATGTTTACAATCAAGAGAAGCAGCAGGAGGGAAAGAGGTACCCAACCATTGTTTCTTTCCCTGGAAAACGACAGAGAGCAATCATCAGTAGGAACAGAGCCAAAAGTTAAAAAATAGTTAGCTCTCACGAGAACATGGCATGGTTCTAACACTGTAAAGAAGCATTTGCAAAGATATTTTACTGTTACAGTATTTCTGAACTTCTTGAGCACTTGTGCTCTGCATATTCAATGTTTCCATAAGTCCTGAGAGCATCTTTAAAATACAAGTTCAAATTCTCATTATCTTGAAGCATCATCTATAAATTTCATGGAATCATAGAATGGGTTATCTGTGAATTTCATCTAATCACAGATTTTGGAAATACATAATGTATTCCCAGTAGTACAAGATTTGCAATGTTGCACTGCCAAAAATTGGCGGCGCAGTCATGGAGTTAGACTACTTTTCCCTTTTCCAGAGCACACTTAGCAGCTGGGCCAAATCTTCAAAAGGAATTCTTTGAAAAAAGAAGGGGTACAGTGCGAGAAGTCTGTGACTGATACAAAGGAAGCGACAAAACCATCACTTGAAAGTTATAAGTTTTATGAGGAAAAGTTAAAGAGCTGTTTCTCAGCTACCCTTTTCTCACTGTCTTCTACTGAAAGTGATCATTTAGCTGACTCTGGCTCCAGAGAGATTTTGAGAAGGAGAATACAATTTACCAGTGAGAGCTGCATGCAGAGCCTGCAGGCAGAAAGAAAAAAAAAAAAAANGGAGGAAAAAAAAAAAAAAAAAAAAAAAAAAAAGGCTGCAGAACAGCAATTTATCTAATGTAAGGGAAAACATACTTGAGACACTACAAGGGCTCGAGAGATACTGGATACTAGAAATATAGAAAATCTATAGGAGTCTCCCACCTCTTTTCATACAGTGTGGATAGGTAAAGATCCCAAAGTCTACCTACATATGGCAGGATTCCAGCAGATCTAAAAAAACTTCCAAATCTCACTTGTTAGATGGATTTTGCTTTGCAAATGTGTTTAGAAATTGATAACCACCTGACTCATCCGCAACATAAGAGTTATTTCATGTTGTATTATTAGTCACCTGTTATCATCAATGTCCTCTGAACTAGTTCTGAGACTACAGAGCACAGCATAAATCTACCACAGCTTGCTGGCACCTCCTGCCAAGAACTTGCTCATACTCTGCAGCCTGTTAATCTTATATAAATTTTAAGAGGCTGAGACTTCCCAAAGTACAAGCAGAGGGCACACTTCTTCAGTTTTTAATACCAATGACCAGAACAACAAATAAGGAAGAAGCATTAAAACCTCCGCCTCAATTCAAGCACAGCACCACTACACAGCTGCTGTACAAGGAAATGAACTGAAACAGTCCATGGAAAACAAAGAGTGTTCCAGCACTTCAGTAACTCTACAAAATGTCTCTCGGGTGGATCACCATAAACCTTATGTCTCATTGCTTAATCATTTCTGAGCACCTACAGCAAAGAGAAAGCATAGCTCATTTGAGATTCAGAAATAAATTCACCAGATGATCCTAACTATTTTCAGTATGCAACAGCATACCAACCATGACAACCCAACATTTTATCTTCAGCACAAGGTTCCTAGAAGATTCAAAAGCAGTTTTCCTAAGATTTACAATGAGTCAAATATTAATGTAAATATTTCTAAGAACTCTTAGCTTCCCGTTTCCATTTAAATATTTTATAGACTTGCTTAATATGTTATTGCTTAATATGCTTAAAATGTTTTGACTAGTTCAGTCAGTGTTGAACAAAGAAAAAAAGAGTGCAAATAACTTAAGAAAACTGTTCTTCATCTGGAAACAGTTTTCCAACACACGCTGATAGGTTTTCTGTCCATCTGTTAAACCAGCCCCATCAAATTGTTTTGAGGACAAAGAAGGGGACAGAAGACTCACAGCATTCAGTATGACTCATCCAATATTTTTCACTAGCTTTGCTTTCTAAATTGAACTGTTGATTCTACGTTGTTTTGGGTTTTTTTAACTAAAAAAAAAAAAGAGTTACATGAAATCCAACACTAGATTAGAAACTTATAGCAGCATACAGAATCCTGGCAACAAAGTCAATAGTCCATAGTATTTTTATACCAGCAAAAACCCTAGGTATGCAAATGCGCTTTGCTGGTGTAATTTATTGAACTTTATCCAGGAACTAACACACCCCGCAGTGGCAAAAATGCATCTGCACAAACAGAAGCTATATATAAGCTGGAAGAATTATCCAGAAGAGTTTTAGCATCTGAACATTTCCACTGTAGATCAGACCTAAGCTACCGAGGCTCCTCAGCACACAAACAGCACAATGCTGTAGTATGCACCGCCAGGCTTCTCGAGAGGCATCTCTCTGGAATGCCAGTGAGCCCCTCCAGCACACGCTGCCAGGCAGGGAGTGAGCTGAGGAGTCTGAATTATCCCCCTCCAGCACACGCTGCCAGGCAGGGAGTGAGCTGAGGAGTCTGAATTATCCCGTCACTCGACAGCACACGGGCTCCTGCTCACCAGAAGCCTATTCTAAGCATATTGTTCAGTACTCCTCACGCTGTTTGCAATCAAATTATTCTGGTGTGAATTACTATTTCCTCCATTTTTGGAGTAAAAAGAAAACATGAAATGTAACAAGAAACAAACTACTGGACAATGCCTGACATTTTGAAATGGCCCTACTGGGTCTGTGCAACTTTCTCAAGTGGGTCAGACCGTTTAACCCCAGGATGCCTCGCTGCAGTTATCTGTTTTTGCAGATGAATTATTTTTATCTTAATGGCAATAAACAGTATAGATATCCAAAAATGAACTCAGACTGTTAAAAACAATGTCACAGCAAGTGAAAATAATTCAAACTGCTCAATTTAATGACTGTACAGGTCTCATAAAATGAAAGTACATTAAGTAAGCAGAAAAAATCAATATGAACAAGAGGCACCTGTATATTGATCAAAAGGAACAAAATGATGAGAACTGTCTGATGCTTTACCCTAATCAGCTCCTTCTACTGGCACAGAAGAGCTCAGACCCCAAACCAATGGCCGCACAAACTGCCACTCTTTCCTTCTTCTCCCATCCCGTAAGTTTCTAAGACACCACTAACGCATATATTAGATGTGCTGAACTTCTATTGTTTTATTAAATTAAGACGTAATTAGAAATCAAAAAGTAAAACTAGATGTTCGGTGGATAGATGAAGAGTGGAATTGTAAGTCAGCTTCTGACAGACAGGATATTTTGTTCTGCAAAAAAAGCTAATGAAGTATTATGTAAGAGTTTCAAAAATACCTGACAGGGAGAAATTACAATATTACAGGTGTTCAGAAAAAAAAAAAAAACTTGATACCAAAATAGCTTCAACATACTACGTACACAAAAGACTTCCAGCTTCAGGAGGACAACGCTTAGAAGGCTTAAGAAATGCACACCCAGAGATGGAATGAGCTCTGTGAAACTCAATGAAGGTGAAACCATACTCTTTCACAGAGAAGTCGTTCTACCATCACACCATCATCCTTAGCATCTCAGAGTTTCTTTTTTGCTTCTTTATAGCTTCTACTTTTTTTTTCCCCCTTAAAATATAATGAAAAATCTACTGAACTCAATAGTGTTAATACATTTAGGCTTTATCAGACTGGTAATCTTGTTTTAAAAATCTAATTACTTTATTACCATTTATTAAACCCTTCCCAGGTGTAGTTGCAGGAATTAAGTGACAAAGGGTGACAAAATGATCCTGCAACCTTTGTTAACAAAATGGTTGTGTTCTCTGCTTGTCCCAGGGTCTATGCAAAATTCATGACATAATTTTCTCATCCATACTTAGAAAAAAGTTTGTAAGCTGTAACATACATCACCGCACTCTCAATCCATAGCATGCAGATTACCCCATATCTATGGGTAAGGTCAAAAGAACGTTATCACAATAACAATAAAACAAAAATTAATTTGCAAAAATTATTTTCCAGGGTACTCAATAGAATTATGATTGTACTGTATCTGCTATGCCCCATATTCTCAGAATTAAATCCTTCTGCCAATGATTAATGTTAAGTTGACCCAGGCTACAAGTCTTTACCCTTTGTAAGTACTGCTATAACATTAGCTTTCTCCCAGTCCTCTGGAATTCACTAAGTATTCAGAGATTTCTGTGGGAGAAGGGAAACAGTAATAATTCAGACATAATAATGTCACCATACTGTAGATCTTAAGAAGGGGAAGACAGTGCTATCTGGAACCAGGTACAAGCCTCTTGTGATTCAGTTCTATGTCAGTGTATGTTGTCAGCCTAAATCCTGGCACGTAGCATATCTCTCCTCCATTCCTCCTAGTGCAAGGACCACACTGAAGGAATAAAATACAAACATTTAGACAGATATGGTGCACACTGGCATTAAGTTTCCACCATTTTGCTTAGCAAATACTACATCCATTCTATTTTCCATTTACTCAATTAATGCATACATATAGCACATATATATGGTTAAGATATGTATCGGTTCTGGCAAAAACAACCAAAGATTTCAAAGTATAAATTCTGAAAAGAACTGAGCAAATTAACAAACTTCAGAATACAAAGTGGCAAATTACTTGTTATTGAAACAAATACCTCCCCTAAGGGTAAACTGTGTGGAATAAATTAAGGAGCTATTACCTGGCAATTAGACAAATCCAGATCACTCAGGTAATACTTGTTACGTGCCTTTTTTGAGTGCTCAATCACTGCCCTTCTGTGTGGATCCTAGACACACACTGACTGCAACTCACATAACTAATTCAGTTGTTTGTGTTGGGGGAGAGAGGGGTTTATTACCTGGCAAGGGAGAGGGATAGTGCTATATGGTCTTAAAAGCCAGCAAAGAGAAGGAACTGAGCCTTGGAGAGCCTCTGGTGTTTGGAGCAGGGCTGCTGGGCTCATTTTCTTGCCACACCTTGCAGCAGGTGAGCAGAATTCTCAGCACACTGCCCAGCCTTGCAGCCAGCACTGTACCCTACTTGCCTCTGCAGGCTTGCAGATTATCAAACAATCTACATGTTCAGCCCTCATCAGGTTTAGGCTTCTTGTGCAGATCTAACTGCTCCTAAGGAAATGCTGAGTGCATATATATTGATTCAAAATATTGACCCTGAACACATTTGCATGCTGGTTGAAAAATCCAGCAGTGTCCTCTTCTCTGATTTTTGTTCGCTTTTTCTTTCTTTTTTTTTTTTTTTTAACAGCTTTACTTCAAATCTGGTTTTTTCCAAGCAGATAAAAGCTTTTACTAATCAATA
>VXAB01003623.1:55443-110230 GCA_013399175.1 Odontophorus gujanensis
GGAAAAAAAAAAAAAAAAAAACAGAATATCCTTGGGTGAATAGGAGGAATAGGAGAGGTTGGTTGAGATTTTTGTTTCTCCTTCAAAAGTAAGATTGTAGAAAAGATACTGCAGCACAAAACAACTTTAAAGTAAAACATTTCCAAACAAACCACAGCAGACTTAGAATAGTAGCCACTTTCAAAGGGCAGGCTCTCCTTTGCTTCCATTCTTCCCTCAAATTAAATCTAATTTGCTTGATTAATAAGAGAAATTATGTTGTCCTCCATATTGAGCTGTGTTGCAGGGCAGTCATTTCTCACTGTGCACCACGGGACACCACATCTACTGTAGAAGGAGCAAGGAGTGAGAGGGAATGCTGCTTGGATCAGAACTGCAAGGCCTCTTTTACTACATCAGCATGGTAGCTGCCAGAGCCACTCTGTGATAATTCACACCGTATTCCTGTTGGTAGGCTGTAGGAATTGCTGTATTCTGTCTTTCTTCTGTATTTCCTCCAGGAGCTCCTGGCTGTAAGTATCCATTTGCAGAGATGCTAGCTGACCCAGTAATAGTAGGGCTTCTCACTTCCAAACGTTGCAGAAAAATTGCAAAACATATTTTTCTTCTTTCCCACTCCAACTACACTTTATAACTCCCATCCCCACAACCTCATTCTACCTATACATTTTAATTTGTTGAGTAGATGCATCAGTGAAAGCCGCTGCATAATGTGACAGTTTTTTCTCTGTACACACGTTTGTTCACCACCCATTGGTGTAACAAAAATTTATCTACCAATTGATTTCTCAATATTTTATTAGTAAAATAAAACTTAAGCTTCAGGTCTAAGAACCACAGAGCCACTTCCATGCATCTGCCACATATGAAGCAAAACAGGCTAATCACTGCTGCTGTTGCTCTCAGACTTCCCCCCAAAAAGCAACAAATTAAAGCATTTTTCAAACAAGCCCTGGTTTGCTTCAGCACTACAGTAAGTGATTTCAAATACGACAATTATGCACTGAAGTTAAAAATATTTTAAGGGATGGAAAAAAATCTGAAACTATGTTTTTTATGCACAAAATCCCCTGAAATTTAAATGCTTCATAGACAAAATCAGTTCTTTATATGCATGCAATTTAAACAGTTCAGGTATTTATTTTAGACTTAACAGCTACACTGTAGATGTACAGATACCAAAGGTATTATATTTCCATTTCATCTATTCTCCGAAGAAAGTGACAGATTTTTCAACAGTTAATGACAAAAAAATTCAACTGTATTACCGAGGCAGATGATGCAAACTACTGCACCCAAACAACAGAGGAAAGAAGAAAATAACTTAAAGATGATATCAACACTAAGCTAAATTTAGACCAACATGCACATCAGTCAAATGAATATTCTTTTTGCAGAGAAAATGGTGAATCCAACACCCTGCATAGCTTAGCTCAATTTCCTTACAATTATACATTTATCACTGTAACTTAATACTTTTTAACTTCTCTCATACGTCTTTTTATGGCACTACATAAACTGATTTTCTATCAGTTTCTCTGAACAACCTTGATTAATAAGAGATAAAAATAATAACTCAAAAACTAGGGAGGCAAAGAAGACAGAGTATTTATCATTAAAAAAAATAAGAAAACATAGCGCTGCATATTATTTTTTCAGACTTAGAGAACTTCATGCAGGGAACATCAGTGCTATCAAATTGATATGAATGATTTCTCCTACTTGAATTGAACACAGGGACTTGATAGATCGTTTCAATCACTTATAGGAAGCATTCACATTGGTGAGGGATGAGGAGAAGTCTAACTACTGTCCATAGATGCTACTGTGTTGTCTGAAGAAGGTAAAGCATGCTCCTGTGTAGTGCAGCTACATAGAAAACGCTCAGAGTTACTGTGTGTGGTTACTGAACTTGGATTCTAAAGGCAGTAACCTTGCTGGATCCTTTTTATCTGCTTGGGTTTTGTTTGTTTGTTTGTTCTTTGTAGTGTTTTCAAACCAAACCAGCCCAGGGAACACTGGAGCAATACAGCAGTGCTGAAGGTAACTCACTAACTCAGTGCTGATGGTGACAAGAGAACTCACACTGACAGTACCCTCACACTGCAGGTGATTTCAGCAAACTTGTTGGGACCCAGCTTGTGTTGTGATACACGCTCCTGCTGTGTTCACTCTTTACAAACAAGGCAATTAAAATCACAAGACCTTCATCTCTTAACTTTAGCTAAAACAGGTGCTAATAGGCACTGCACGAGAACACATCTTAACTAAAAAAATAAAAATAAAATCAGACTGCTTTCCTTTTCCTAAAAGACTGGAAACAATCTAAACGAGGTCACTGAGAAATCAAGAATTCCAGAGAAAACCTTCCTGCTTTCTTGATTTGTTCTCAATTAGCAGTTCCTCTCCAAGGCCATTACAGCAGGAAGGTCCCTAACAAGGCTCCTGCATCAGTGATTACAATGAGGCAGCAGGTGCTGCTGCATATCCTGCACCCTCGACCAGACACAGCTCCTGCAGCAGGCAGGGTATCTGATGGACAGCACTAAAGCTCAAACCGGCACGTGTAGTTCACATGGCTGTGATCCCAATGCTCTGCATTACGCTGGTTGGAAAGCTGTCACAATGCTCACGTGGATGCCATTCCGTCATGCACTGAGCACAATGCCATTGAGAGCTGGGACCTGAGGGTGACATGCAGTGCAGGAGCCCAAGTGTCAAGGAGTAATGCTGCAAACTTCTTCCAGCACACCAAATAGCTTACTGAAAGCAAGGTAAGCAATCACCTGGAGTTCTAACCAGAAAGGAATGAACGTGTCCAAAGCAGAGTGCTAGCAGTCTAGCTTGAGGACCTCCAGCCATCACACTGAACTAATTCCCAACCCAGACAGAGAAGCAACCTTCTTCCAGGCACAGTTAAAACAAACTGTGCAAGCCGCCTGCTGTGCTCATGTTTAAAGCAATATAAAACACAGTGTCAGAATCAAAATGCTTTTCCAGTTATAATAAAAACCCTCACAAGAGTCAGTACTTGATTGCTAACTTAGAACTATGTGTAAGAACAGAAATACCTCACACTCTCAGAGTACAATTTTAATGAAGGAAAAGCTAAACTCACACCAATGTTGCAATTTTTCAAGAAAAAAATGAAAAAAAAATCTTTAAATTTATAGTGAAAATTGAAAATTTTGCCAGTAGATGCTACAAGACACTGCACCCATTTGTTTTGGATGCTTGTACTTGACAATAAGCCACTTCTACAGAGTAAAGCAAGAGTCACACTGATGTTATTCAAATTACTGTTACTATTAAATATTAAAGTCATGCTTCTATCCTGAGGATAATTTATTTGTTCCACTATTATGCATCAATAATTGTACAATAAGACACCAAGACCATGATTAAGCTGTAACACTAAACCAAACTTACTGTTCTGATACAAAAAAATACCTTCTCCAACTATGAGTGATAACCAAATCAGTGCTTCCATGTTTTTTGCTATCATCTCCTTTTGTGGAACTATAAGATACAGTTTTAGTATTAATTGCTGAAAAGCACTCTGTAACTTGTACACTTGCTTGGGAGTATAGGAACTTGCAGTGCTGAAAAAGCCAAAAAGGGTTTCTGCTGCACAAATAATCTGCAATCTATATCACTATTTTCACAAAACCAAATGAATCCTATAAAACATAATTACTGTGTAGCAGTGTAATTCCTCTGTATTCAAGCTGCTACGCTAACATTAATTTTACATCTTCAAAATGAATACATATTCATTATCAGTATATACAAATATACATAAAAATGTATATTTATTATTCTGCATATATACAATTACCTTTGTGTCATTTCTAAAAGCATATGTCTTTGCAAACACAAGAGGAAGCACAGTGAAACCATATATAATTAAGCTAGATAATCCTATTTATTTATTTATTAATTCATTGAGGTAATTCTAAAGTGGAGAAACTGAGATCAGCAACATCCCATGTTGTTTTCTGGAAATGGAAAAATGGAAAAACTGAAATTAGAAGTACCAGAAAGGAAAAAAATAGAAAAAAAGAAGAAAATACATGAGGAAAATAAGAGAAGAAAGAAAACTGTGGCAATCAATGATGAGAGAAAATATAATAAACATTATAAATCGGACACTGAATGAAAAATTAATTTAGTGGATATCAGTCTTCACTGCAGAAAAGCGATAACGGTCTTAAAACAGTTCTCTATAGATCAGAAAAATGAGAATAAAGTACTTGTGTCAAAATAAAGAAAAGCCTCCATTACTATCAGAGTCAGAATGGTATTCATCGACAAATTCTAGCAGTTTTTGTTATCTGTTCATCACAGCGTTCTTGAAATGTAATAAAACCCTTTACAGCTAGCACTTGAGCACTGGGTAGGCATCAGATTTATACCTCTTCCATGAGAGCACACTGCAGCACAAGCTTGGCCAACAGGTTACAGTCCCAGTATCAGATAATGCAGAACACCAACAAATACAGCACAACTAGTGCATGTCTGCACAACTTCTGAACACAAACTATCATCATCTATTGTTCATTCATGCTTAGTGCTATAAAAGTTACTGAATTTTCAACGTTCTAAGAAGGTTCTTTGCAACAGGCTATACAGGAAATAAAGATGCAGTTAGGTAACAAACGCGTTTCAGATATGGATCACAAACTGCTAGAACAGGTACAAACAAAAACCCAGCCAGAGGAGCTTCCCTGAGACCGAGCATCACACTGCCCAGCATTGGTAAGCACAAGGCACTGGAGGAGCTGTCCAGCTGTAGTTCTGCAGGGGCACTGTGTGTGCAATGCTGAATCACAGAATCACCAAGGTTGGAAAAGACCTACAGGATCATCCAAGTCCAACCACCCACCTATCATCAATAGTTCTAACTAAACCATGTACCTCAATACAATATCTAAACGTTCCTTGAACACCTCCAGGGTCGGTGACTCCACCACCTCCCTGGGCAGCCCATTCCAGTGCCTGACCACTCTTCTGGAGAAGTATTATTTCCTAACATCCTGTCTGAATTTCCCCTGGTGCGACTTAAAGCCATTCCCTCTCATACTATCACCAGTTACACAAGAGGACGACCCCCAGCTCAGTACAACCTCCCTTTAGGTAGTTATAGAGGGCAATAGGGTTTCCCCTGAGCCTCCTCTTCTCCAGACTGAACAATCCCAGCTCCCTCAGCCACTCCCCATCAGATCTGTGCTCCAGACCCCTCACCAGCTCCATTGCCCTTCTCTGGACATGCTCCAGGGCCTCGATGTCTTTCTTGCAGTGAGGAGCCCAAAACTGAACACAGTACTTGAGGTGCGGCCTCAGCAGTGCTGAGTAGAGGGAAACAATTACTTCCCTCTTCCTGCTGGCAATGCTATTTCTGATACAAGCCAGGATGGCATTGGTTTGAGATCAAGACTTCCAAAACCACCTGGTATTTGTTCCCAAAAGTAGCTTGAGCTCCAAAGATATCACGTGTTGCCAAAGAATTTGCAAGAGCTAGAACAAGCCTGTAAGCAGGAAGAGTTTCAACAGTCACTACATGAGCAGCAAGAGACAAACCACGGAACTCAACATGAGGCCCAAAGAGCAGAGAACGCTGCTGAGAAACTCAGGAGGTTATCATAGAGATTGAAACAAGAATAACACAGAGAGCAAGGGAAGTGAGCCGGTAGTTTCCCAACTGCGTCAATACAAACCTTCCAGATGGATGGACTGCTGGATGCATATCAGTTTGCTAAAGGCTTATGTAAAGCTAAAGCCAAAGACCACACACACACACACACAAAAAAGCTAATGTTTCTAATAGAAAAAAAATCAGAATTGAGTACTTAATCTGACCCTTTAAAGATGTTAAATTTCATGAATGTAAGGGATCTTTTTAACAAACAAAGCTTTCTTAGCAAAACTACAACACAAGAAGTTGTGTTTGGGGTGATCTCATCCTGTGATGGTCAGTGTTAGGACACTATCTCCTGAACTGAGAAAGGAAGAGAGTAGATAGAAGAAGGAAGAAGACCAAGAGCTATGCTACAACTTGCACATTTTTGGACTTGCTGCTCCCAGCAAAACAGGAAAACATACTCTAACAGATGATTATGCCTCCTGAATTCAGTCTAAAAGTACTTTAGGGGATTATGCCTTGGCAGCTCTAGATACCCTGTGCCCTGCATCCCAGCACCCGTTTAGCACACACCTCTGTTTCCTTCTGCTTCAATCTCCTCCCTCTCCACATTTGTTCTCCCCTTACATCATCCTCAGCAGTACCAACATGGACACAGGTGTGAGAGCAGCACATTTCCCTGTCAATGCTGGCTGTCTGCACATGGTGCTTTTTGCCCACTCTCCCTTTCTCCCTGTTGAGGATGATGTCATCTGTTCTCACCATCTCAGCAAGCAGCTGCACAGTACTGCCTTGTAAGCATGTCTATCCTTCCACCTACTCCTGATTGCCTCCATATGGTACTGCTTCTCCTGATTTTCTCTCCAGAAAACTTGAGCTTGATATGCTCTGAATTCAACTCTTATCCTTCTCCAACACTTTCTGCAGATAAAACTTTGGCCATTATTGCCTCCTGTAACATAAGAAGTAACTTTTGGCTTCTTTGCCTACATATGAACTACGTATCCAAGCTATACACAACATCTTGTTACTACATTCCTGTATATCCATATCATTTTCTTTCTAACACTACAGCCTGACTGTAGAATTAGATCGGGAGATTGAGATTAATCTGTTTAAATTTAGACAGGCTTCCCTACTTATCCTAAGTCATACTGAAAGTGAAGCAAGTAAATCTCTAATATATTATGAGGTATATATGTTTCATTTCAGGAATCCCCTTCACATCTTGATATTCACTGGCTTCATGTTCTTGGGAGGCAGAAGAAACAGAGACAGCTTGAAGAACTCAAGCAGCTGCTACTTGGCATAGCACATGGCACCTGCTGAGTCCAGGAGCTTCACTCAAAGTTTCTGCAATCTTTTTTTTTTTCCTCTCTACTACTTCACTGTACAATTTTCTAGAGATAAAAGAGGAATAGAATCATAAAGGCTGGAAAAGAACACTAAGATCATCTAGTGCAACTATCACCTCATCCCCATCTAACCATGATCCTCAGTGCCACATCTTCATGCTTCTTGAACACCTCCAGGGACACTGGCTCTCCCACCTCCCTGGGCAGCCTGTTCCAATGCCTCACCACTCCATCTGGGAAGAAACTGTTCCTAATATGAAACCTGAACCTTCACTGGCACAACATAAGGCCACTAACTATCATCCTATCATTCACCATTTACATGGGAGAAGAGGCCACTGCCTGCCACTTGTAGAGGGCAGTAAGATCTAGGAAGCAAAATAGAGGAATATGCAGCCCTTAAAAAATAAAAAAGTATGATGCTACCTAAACATAAACAACATACTGGACAGATGAAAAGGAAAAAAAAAAAAGAAAGAAAGAAGAAATGTTTACACAATTGCCATTTATGATTGCACAGAACTTCACCAGTATTTCACCAAACTTGTCATCTTAATACAGTAGCCTAGAAAAGAACCACACATTAACATTCAGTATGTTACCAAACTTCTCAGAAAAAAAATCACTCAAGAAAAAAAACATAAAATGCCCAAACCTCCATGCCTATTTGAGTCTGAGAACTTCCAGCAGAACATTCCACACCGAGATATTCTTCTATTACTTGCTTCTGCAAAGTGATGCTAAAAATTATTATTTTTGGTTGCACAGCGAATTCACTTCTCAAAATTATTTTAGCATTCATAGTAATCAAAACTGACACCACGCTACGCTTTCCTTACTCCTCATTAAGTGGTTATGAGCACAGTTTACATTGAGAACAGATTCAGAAAAAAATTACAAAACAAAAAAGAGAAAATGAAAACCCTCTGCAGTCTCCGCAAAGGTCAAGAACATAATGCAAGGCACAGCCTTACAAAAACCTGCCAAGTCTCCAGAAAAATCCATGTGGAATATAAAAAAAAATAAATGTGTAAAGCTAATATTTCAACAAAATTTACAGGTGATGCTACTATAAATACAGTGCGTGTGGTGACGGATCACAAGAATCTTTCTTTTCTGATGTGTGAACTAAACTGAATTATTGACCCATTCTGAGGGTCTGAATAACCTCTGTGAATCTTAATTGAAATGTTACTAATATACAAGGGGGTGTTGACTTGTCCTGAGTATAATTTATTCAAGACAAGACCTAAGTGTCGACTTGCATATAAACAGACTGGTGAGATTCAGCTTGGCTCGCAGAAAATAAAAGGCAGTTTTATTCCGGAGATATTCATAGGACAAAAGAAAAAAAAAATCACAAATGGAAAATAGACAAACGCAAATATAGATCGCTGGAAGCTTTTTAAGTAATAAAGGTTTGATCCAATATTTTTTTTTTTACAGCATCATGTGGCTTCCAGTGTACACAAAGTAAAGAGTGAAAAGGTAAAAATAACACTGGCATAGCCTTAATATATTCCAGAATTCATAAATCATTTGTAAATTTAGTCCTTTTATAAAAGAATCCTTATATAAATCAGGGAGGGGGGGGCGAGGGGGGAATCAATCCCATATATGAAGCACAGTTTAAGCCCCACATCACTGACCAATCAAAATTAGTGAATGCACTGCATCTCTCTGCAGTGAAGGGAAGCGACAAGGTAGGCTGTCATTCTGCAAAAGCTGCCCATCGCAAGCTCGCCTCTCTGAAGCACCGCTCTGCCTTTTTAGAAAGCCTGAATCTCAGCGGTGTCTCTGGAGACAAGAAGCCTTCAGTATGTTAAATTACTTTCATTATGTATTTTCATATGCTTATTGATTCTACAGTAGGAAGAGTGGGAGACTGCAGCAGCCTCTAAGCCAGAACTAAAGCAGTTGTATACATTAGCAGTATGCTGAAACAATGGCACACTCCAGGCACAAATTTTCATTAAGGTCATTTTTCGAGGATGTGCTTTTCACCCTCTTTCCCTTCTTCTCTGCTAACAAGTGAACAAAATGAATCCCTCCAACCTGGAACAGCTTCACCTGCACCGAGAATTTATCAAACCTGTAGCAGAGGTAAGACCTGTTCCTTATTATGGTATGCAGAATAAGAAGCATTTAACAAAAACAGGGGGAAAAAAAAGAAAGAAAAAAAAAAGGAAGGTATCAGATTCAACTCTTATTAAGCACTAGGATTGTGTTGTATTTGAGCCCGGGGAATATCTGAATGCTGTTTCCCCATCCCCATTAAAAACACAGTGGTAGACAAATGCTATTTTGTATGAAAGTCTTGCAGAATATTAAGAACCTGTGTTGTTCATACAATATAAAGACAGTATAATTTAGGTTAATATAGTATTGGGGAAGGAAAAAAAAAAAAAGAAAACACCACGGAATGCAACTGGGAACATTTGTTTCCTCCCTCAGCAGTATTTCCAAATATTGGCAGTTAAATACGTTACAGATTTATTCAGTTGTTCTCCGAAGGAGCCGACAGTCTGTTAATTGGTGTACACTTACTTACTGTTTTATGAAGGTCAAGTGATATGACTAATCTCTGACTTGCTCATGAAATCTCCCTTTTTTTCCCTGTTTGGTCGGTTTTTGAGACTTACTTCTTCCACTGTCTCCCAAAATCAAGTCACTTATTAGAAACACTGACTTGCAGCACATTTATTTCAAGAAACACAATTTCAACAGTGTGCAAATTAAACAAAAAATGTATTTCCTATAAAGTTCATCCATTTTGCTCAATTTCTCATCAGCAGACAGGAGAGCTGCACGCATAAAGTAGTTGCTCCTTAGAGCTGTAGTGTCACAAACACTTTACATTGAACAGTTACTGCTTCTAGCTGGGGTTTCCTGCAACCTGCACTGTTTGCAGAATAGAGGACCTGTCCAAAAAACTAAATTCACACAAGTTAACAGAAACATGACATACTAGGAAATAGGGAACACATTAACTGATTGTACAATCTCTAGGATACAATTCCAGACATCCTTTACTCCTAAAATGAATGGTATTACAAATATCATTGCATCACTTCATTTCGAAATTCTAAGCCCTACTTTTAATCTCTTTTTTCTCCTCCTCTTCACAAGGGCATGCAGCAACTAACTCAGTTTTACAACTGACAGTATGAAGAATGCAGTTGGCCGGGTACCTGTCTAGCAGTATGACCTACAAGCAGCAGGACTCACCACTAACGTGTATTCTTAAGGCATAAAGGAATTAGAAACAAACATGGAGCACACTTGTACTACCATTTACACGTCAACAATATATGTGGAAGACTGACACATCGACTCAGATTTCATTCGAAGAAGAATACAAGTGATTCTTAAAATGGTGAGCATTTCATAAAGAGGGATTTATAATTTAAAACCAGACTGTGGAAACTATCGATGCATGAAGAAACAATGAAACATGAATTCCCAAAAGGAGAATACACACTGTTCACCAGCAAGCTGCACAAGGGTTTAACCACGCTTTTTCTATACTGCTCATTAAATATCTTATTTGTCATAATGACTAATGGATATTTTTCTCTTCATTTTCTGATCAGTTATGTATTCTCCTTAAATGAAAATAAACCGAATTAGGTAACTCATGGTTATTCTCAAAGCACACGAACTGGATTTTATGATGTACAGCAACTTCTTCAACTAAGCCATCACTCAAGAGTAATGAGCAGGAATATTACAGAAAGAAATGCGCAACTGTAACTGAAGGATGTCTACATACACTCTGAACACAGAAAGCAGACATTCTTCTTTTTTCCTTTTTAAACCTGGAAAATAAAAACAGGTCGCTACAAAAATGCAAGAGGGGAAAGAAATCAACATCACCTAAAAGAAGGTTTATCGTTGCTGGCCTGGAACTCGGCACAGACAAAGTATCTCAGGCAATTGAGGAGTCCCCATGTTTAAACAAAATTTTCTGCTGCTGAAGTGCTGGAGCAAAAAGAGGAAAAAAAAATCTGCAAGGAATAAAATAAGAACCCAGCTAGCACTTGGCTTCCAGGTGACAGTGCATGTCAAATATCTGTCGGTGACACCATGTATCAATTTATGACAGGCTGCTACAATGAGCTGAAGGATCCTTGAGGCACAGGAAGCAGGTAGGTCACAGCTGCATGCTGCAGCCCCTGCTCGGCACTGCACTGGAGCAGCACCGCGCTGAAGGGCAACGTGCTCACTAAATTACCTCTGCCCTGACATTTATACTCATGTTTCAATTAATCAGTGCAATGAAGAGGTGATGCTTAATCTTTGATTTCACAGACCTAGCTCATCCAAAGTTGTCTCAAAAATTTTAGTGTAAGATTACAGCTACAATTCTTGTGGGTTTTGGTTTGATCAGAGTGGTTTTTTTTTGTTTTGTTTTTGTTTTTTTGGGTTTTTTTATTAAAGCAAGATCTGCTTTTGATTTCCTCCTGGTTTTTACTAATATGGAAGAGCTCACTGTGGCTAGTGATGCATTTGGACTGGTTCTTGAAATACAGTCAAAGCCAGGACAACACACACAGAGGAAATCATGTTCCTGAGGTTTAATGTAAACCCATTAGAATTTACCTAAACTGGAAATTAAACACAGCTTTTGAAACATTTCTTTCATTTCACACGAGTCCCATATGTTCTCATTTACATCTTTTGTATTTAAGAGGTAAATGTGAAATAACTGCTGAAGCATACCAAGAATTTTTCATCATACAATTTGCAATTAATAGCATTGTGCAACTCAGGCTTTTCAGAACTGCAGATGAAATTCATTTGCATACTGCATCCCAAGCGTGCTCAATTCATACTTTCATTAAAAAAGCAGCTCATTTTTGTTCACCTTGGTGCTATCTATTTTTAATGCATTCAGGGTAGAACAAAGGTCTGCATTTATATTTCATTTCACGCCAAGTACATCCCCTCTTAAATTTAAAACTACTTATAAAACCCTCAAGTATCACAACAAGAAACTGAACGACCTCTTGTTTATTCATCTCGTTACAGCCTCTAGAGCTGGCTGACAGCACAAGCAATACATATGCCAGGTATTAACACAGATGCTCTGCGTACAGCCTACCGGTGTGTGGAAAACAAAGCACGTGCAGCCACAAAATAAAAATCTTAGATGTAATAAATGCTATTTTTTTGAGCCTCACTTACTCCAGGATAAACACATTATGAATACCAATCTGCTGGATTTAATCTCAGTATGTAAAAAATCCAGAAGAGACAATTCTATTTGTAGTTACTATTTTATAGAATTATTCCCTTAAATCTATTCTGAAATAAAACTAAATGCTCTTCCCTTCCATCTAGGCACTAATTTTTTGAAGAAATATTCATATCAGAAAGAGGACATTTTTGTAATGAATTTGTAATGAACTCCATTACCCCAAACCTATGTACGCTGGAAATTACACACACTTATATAATCTCATAGTAGTGACAGGTTTTCATACATGCAGATGCACACAAGATAAAAGTGAACAGGATTCTTCAAGTTCTATAAGAATCAGTTTATATACAGAACTTCAAGTCTCAGTCTGTGACACTCTTACAAAGTCTTCATCAGGAGGCCGCTAAAGTGCCATAAAATGTTTTAAATGTTCTTTTTATGATACATAAGCAACAGTGCTCGAAGTTCCTATCACTTTTTTTTTTTTTTTTCCTACAAGAGCCTTTTTAAAAGGGTCTTGAGTACTAATTTGTTAATACTTAACCTTCTGCTGAAATAGCAGTGGCCACAATACAAAGGCAAAGCACAAGTATAGTTTATTCAACAAATGGGCCTTTTGTAAAGGCCACACCACTATAAATACAGCCTTGTCTCCCCTGAGTGGAAGCTTTTCACCTTTTTTTTAAAAAACAAATCTTGCTTTTCCTTTACAAAGGAATGACCTTATTCTAGACCCTCAGGCTTTTGGGTCCGTGCCAGATACAGCTCTAAACATACAGTAAATTAAGAGTTTGTTAGAAGGGGATGCTTTTCCTCTCTCCTCCTTTCCCATCATTTTTCTAAAATAACAAAGTGTTAAAAAAAGAAACCAAACAGTTCCGTGTTTATTTCACTTTTCAGGAGAAAAAGCAACTGCAACAAAAGAATGTGTTTCTCCCCCATTCTGGAAGGCAACATGCAGTTTGAATCTAACTTCACAGTTCGAGATGCCGCTGATGACATTGACACCAACATGTACCAACCACTGTCATATGCATTAAGCTTTCAAGTGTCTCTCACTGGATTTTTGATGCTAGAAATTGTTTTGGGACTTGGCAGCAACCTCACCGTGCTGGTACTTTACTGTATGAAATCCAACTTAATCAATTCTGTCAGTAACATAATTACAATGAACCTTCACGTACTTGATGTAATAATTTGTGTGGGATGTATTCCTCTAACTATAGTTATCCTTCTGCTTTCGCTGGAGAGTAACACTGCTCTGATCTGCTGCTTCCACGAGGCTTGTGTCTCTTTTGCAAGCGTTTCAACTGCAATCAATGTCTTTGCTATCACTCTGGACCGATATGACATCTCTGTCAAACCTGCCAACCGAATTCTGACTATGGGAAGGGCTGTGATACTAATGACATCAATATGGATCATTTCGCTTTTTGCCTTCCTGATTCCTTTCATTGAAGTCAATTTCTTCAGTCTTCAAAGTGCAAGCACTTGGGAGAACAAGACACTGCTGTGCGTCAGCGCAAACGAGTACCACACCGAGCTAGGGATGTACTACCACCTCCTCGTCCAGATCCCAATCTTCTTCTTCACCGTGGTTGTGATGCTAATCACATATACCAAGATACTCCAGGCTCTTAACATTCGAATCGGCACAAGATTTACAACGGGACAGAAGAAGAAAGTTCGAAAGAAAAAAACTATTTCTCTCACCACTCAACACGAGACCACGGACATGTCGCAGAGCAGTGCAGGAAGAAACGTGGTCTTTGGCGTAAGGACTTCTGTGTCCGTAATCATTGCCCTGCGCCGAGCAGTGAAGCGGCACCGGGAGCGGCGAGAGCGGCAGAAGAGAGTCTTCAGAATGTCCCTCCTGATCATTTCCACCTTCCTGCTCTGCTGGACACCCATCTCTGTTCTAAACACCACAATCTTGTGTTTGGGCCCAAGTGACCTTTTGGTAAAGTTGCGCTTATGTTTTCTAGTCATGGCATACGGAACAACTATTTTTCACCCTCTACTTTATGCATTCACAAGGCAAAAATTTCAGAAAGTTCTGAAAAGTAAGATGAAAAAGCGAGTTGTTTCCATCGTGGAAGCAGATCCCATGCCAAATAACGCGGTCATACACAACTCATGGATAGAGCCCAAAAGGAACAAAAAGATCACCTTCGAAGACAACGAAGTAAGGCAGAAATGTTTAGTACCTCAGGTTGTCACTGACTAGACTTCAGTATTCACCAAAACACATCGAGAGGAATATTTGAACAAACTGTAGAAAATACTGCCAAATAAGAAAAATGTTTTTTTAACTATTGGCTAGACTGTACATTTTCCAATATCTGTGTGTTAAATAGAGTAGGTCTTGTATATCCGATTTCTTCATTATGTAAGATATCTGTTGCATGGCTGTTTGTTAGCGTAACACCATGTGTATATTTGTCAGAAATATTCAAGTCCTCTTTTTTAGAAAATAAATAGCCTTAAACAAGTGTAAACTTTTAAAAACATTTGTATGGCTCAGTTTCTCTGTAAATATAAAATAATTTTTAAATAAGAATTCCACTCGGGAATCTTTAATTTTCTAAAGCACAAATTCAACATTTTGCATGATATATTTTTAAATTGAATTCATAAACATTGATCGGATATTCTGATCACTATACAGCTACAATTTAGACACATTCTGATTTAGACACATATTTGGATATGCACTTATTCACTTATGTCAAATTTCCCCAGCATTCAATTCAGCATGCTTTTCAATTCATGACTCAGAACCAGTTTTATTTTTTTATTTGAACTGTGTTGGTTGAAAAACTTCTAAGAAAAGAGGAAAAAAAGTTCTTGCACATTGAAACAGTTGATCACAGTCTCAGATGTGCAGTTTTGGTACAGAAAGTACAAAATACTGAATAATTATAAGAGGAGCAAAGGGGGACCCTGGGAAAGATGCACTAAACGAGGGCGAAAACACAGACGAGAGTGTCACTGACATTCACAGGCAGGAACCAACAAAACCATTTCTGAGCAAAGTCTCAGATGTTCATGCTGCAGGGGCTTTGCAGCTGGACATCCGGCATGACACAGGGATCTTCTGGAAAGAAAATACTTATTCATACACAGATAGAGTTGTCAAGTGCCACAGCTAATTGAGAAACAATTTTCCAGGCCTCGTTAACTTTTGTACTACTTTGGTTTTATCTTTGTTCCAGTGGTGTTCAGTTCTGGTCATGCAACTGCTTCCTCACATGCCAAATCCCATGATGGCTAGCAAACCTATTTCCGTATACTCCGGACAGATCTATTACACCATCATTACATATTCTCCTTTTCCATCTCATACCTTCAGTGAGTTGACAGGAAGCCTTCAGGAACCATCATCATCAATAGCACAGCAAGTAAGAATTGACTTACTCACCCTCCCTCCAGCCCCCTTTTGTTTTGAGTGGCTTGAACTATCCCATATATAAAAACTCAGTATTTCAGTGAGCAATGGTTACACTGAGTTTCAAAAAACTATGAAATCAATTAGTGAGAATGATTTAACTTGTTTATATAGCCAGACTCTTCAGTGTATCACCTGCTACCATGATCATTAGAAGGATAACTTTCAGTAAGTACTGACCTCTATTAAAAAAAAAAAAAAAAAAAAAAAAAAACCGAATGTATCTGTGAATATGAGAGCTACTTTGACTGAAGTATTACATAAAACTGTGTATTTCAAAGCGCTTTTCCAAAGTTGCCTAGGGAAAAAAATTAATTTTGGCTTTAAGGGAGCATGAAGTTATTTTCCATCACATTATTAAACCATATCTGTATTGCCAACACTATTTTTGTGGTTAAAAAGAAAAACAAAAAGAAAAAAGAAGAAATGAAAAGCTGTACATCTGATGTACCTTAGTTTACCCAAGCAGAAGATGCTAACTGTGGCTCCATATTCCACAAAGGTTAGGAACTTCACATTACCCAAGTTCCACCTATCCATTCTATTATCTAGCTGACAATTATTTGGTTTCTAAAATTACGGTGTAATATTCATTCAAAGATAACTAAAAGATATTCAAAGATAACTTTGCTCTAAAAGCTACACCAACTATACCAGCATTCAACTGTAGCCCCTTATACACAGTGTGGATTTCATCCAAGCTAGCTCTAGGTTCCAGAACAACAGAAATCCTTCACTTTATTCAGAAGCAAACTTAATAGTAGTAGATTTTTATATTCTTTCTTAATCTCATATGTTCCAAATTTAACACTTCCAAAAAAATTCCCACATAAGTAAACTCTTGTGAGAAGATGTGAATTCCAAAGAACTTCATCTGGTATATTTCTCTTTTTTTCTAACATTTCCTCCCTTCTCTGACGAGCCTGTATTCTGCAGATTTTGAACATTATGAGGAGGAGAAATTGAAATCTCTAAGACTAATGGCATAATATGATTTAACTGATTACTTATCTTCCAATAAGGCATTCTTAAATGAATTTAAAATATCATTCATTTATTTAAAAAGAAGAAAAAGAGCAATAATGACCGCAGACATTAACAATCCTGTAATTACTCATGTTCTTATCTGAAATAATCATTTAAGAAAAGATTGTAGACTTAAAAGGTTTCTTTACACTATGACTTTACTTTTAAAAACCCAATAAAACCTCAAGTAGTACATATTTAGTGTTTAAGGGCTCATTCATTAGAGAGCTAGATTCAGTGATGAAGTACCTCGCAACAAAGAGAAAACACAGCCAAGGAGTCAGAGCTGGAGATTAAAGCAGCTTTTAAAGGCTATGCCACTCAGCCAGTGAGTGCAAGAAAGAATACAAGCAGATCCATTTGTACATTTACTGTTCTTCATCTTCCACAAAACGTGGCAAAGGAGAAGGACTTACACAACATTGGAGTACAGTTTGAGGTCTGCAGAACAAAATTCTACACAGAGCAGGGAGTAAGAAATGCGTGCAGTTGAATACACGCGCAGGAGTCACTGCAAAACAGAAGCATATGCGATCTGTACCGCAAAAATGACAGATTTAACGCAAACAAGACAAAATAAAGAGCAACTGGTGAAGCAACACTGCGCATCCCGCACATGCAGAAGAGGATTTTAGGAGGGATGTGAAGGTGGGCCGTGGGTGCTTGACAGACAAAGACTAAAACACAACGCAAGAAATAGGCAGCATCACTGGAGTGAAAAGGGCAAATATATGCCACAGTATTGTACAATAAGAAGCCCACTACATTCTTAAAAATGATCTCATCACAGTGAGTCATTAGTTCAATTACACTGCACACCATTCAGCCTAAGGCAAGCAGAACTGTGCAGGACTGTAAAAACGCTAATTCCAGCAAATGCATTCTGGAAATTTGAGCAATAAACACCAGTTTCCACGTATTCACTGTCCCTAAGGTATCAGTTGATATCTGATCACGTTTTCTTCTAACTTGCAAATGTGGCCAGCCCACACTAAAAATACAAAAAGCTGAGGAGAATGCCAGCACCTATTACGGTGCCCAAGAGCCATATCTGAACAAATCAGTACAGTACAAACCAGTGAAACAGAAATGTAAATAGACCTCAAATACCTAGTTTCAAGACAGCAACAATTTTTACAGGTTACAACACACTGTTACGCAGTCAGAAGTCCTGTTTGCTTCATTCGTTCCACGGGAATAGGAACTGCTACAATGACTTCTAAATAAATCAGATCAAAAATGTATACTGCCGGATACATATTAAATCAATACAATTCTCTTCCTTCTTTGTTACCTAAATCCACACATACACACACACACACTATACATCATTGTTATATATCCGCACACACCTGAAGCAGAGTTCAATATTAGTATCTATTTCAAAGTTATATGGAGGTTTTTGCCGTAAGTCCATCTCAGAACAAAGTAGACATGGTGCTCCAACATAAATACCCTTCAACATCTCTTTTTATATTTTCTAAGTGAAATAAAACACTCAGTAGGATATATCATTTACCTAGGATTTAGGAGGATTTTTTTTTCTGCTCTGTTAACCATTATATACATCATACAGAAAGGTGCACAATACTTCTTCCTCTGCACTGGGGTATGTGCCAGGCACCAAGATTCCTTGATATCTGAGTGTTGCAGACATGTTCGTTTCCTCTGAAGAAAAGTGTTTCAGTTACCAAACGTCACTGAACTCTTAAAAAAGGAGAACTTGCAGCATTCCCTTAGCAGATTTTCAAGGCATTATTGAAAGATACAGAAGAGACCAACTTATCCTTCCCTTCCCCACCGTTCAAACAAAATATCTTGAACGTACAGCTGAGGACAATCAGCTTCAGCCTTAAGACCTTCCAGTTTCACAACAGCCAAATCCTCCCCTCCACTTCACACATTCTGCTGCAATATCACTGAATTCATTTGTCTTTCACTAAAAGCAGACAACTTGACTGTGTAATTACCTTCCCCCAACTCACAGAACAATCTCACAATTCAAAAGGAAAATCAGGTACAGGGATTGCTTTCTGTTTTGCTGGGGGGTTATGTGGAAAAAAAAAAAATACAACAAAGAGACATCATAACTGGCTAGTAAGTAAATTAGAATCGATTCATACCCGATGGCTGCTAAGGAAGGATGCAGAGTACACTGAGAACACATGACAATAGCAAAAGTGCAGAAGGTGGAAAGAACACTGCGAGGAAATCATGGTCATCGCAACTGCAGAAAGGTGGAGGGCAACGTGCACTTGCCACAAGAACCATGCTAACCTTGTTTTCTTCGTATTATAATAGAAAGCCACAACAGCAGATCTTGGAATCATCAAGTGTCATCAGTGCTTTCCACAGAACCACCAGGAGCAGGGGAGAGAGCCGCGTGACTAGCTGGCAAAGGTTCTGATTTAACGCATAATAACCCAGTGTCATTTCACTGGCTCTACCACTGGATACACTGTATGTTCTACTGAGCACAACGTGCCCACAGAGCACAAGCATTCCAAGAGCAGAGCTGAAAGGAAAATGTTAGATGTCCGTTCCCAGTGAGAAATCTTAAAAATTCTACTGAATTTTCCTTCAAATTGGTATTGGTCAGATAATTTCAGTATGTCTTGACACTCCAGAAGTGTTTCATGATCACAGTGTGCTTTCAATTATTTCTTCTTTATCTTAATTCACTTCTGTAGAGTATTAAATTGGAGGACAAACATCATTAGATATTTCAATGTTATTAAAAAAAATACAACTTTAGTGATTATAACAAATTGAGTCAGAATGGAAGAAATCTTTTCTATTGTATTTATTTTATGCATTTGATACCAGCTGTCTTCTTTGCAAGGAAATTCTCTCCTAATGAACAGAAAATGAAACAAAACCTGAAGATTTCCAGTGAAAGTTCTGCTGAAGGTGTATAACCTGACATTATCCACAGGGTTTGTGTTCACAGCGTGGCAATGCGTGCTCAGCCTGGCTGTGGGTGCTCAGCAGGCAGCAGAAGGCAGGAGAGCTGCTGTCACACTGCTGTTGGTAAACAGTGTGCCCATGTTTCCTGCTCGGGCTGAGCTTTGGAAATGCATGTTTGGTTTCTGTTATCTTGCTATGATCTCTTACTTCCTCCCCTGTCCTGCAACAGTTTAACTTGATACCACGTCTGATAAACAAATCAATGTCACTGCTGAAACAACATTAGTGCCGTTAAATCTGTCACTCTGGCTATGTCAGACTGCTATTAACAGTAATATTAGCACAGCTTTACTTCAACTGTAGCAGGATCTCTCACAATCTGTTGTGAGATTTACTTCAAATTAAACTGCATTAGGAATAGGGAAAAAGCACAATAACTGATGACAACCTACTGCTACTTCATATCACGGTTTTCTTCCAAACCTTGTTTCAAACTATTTTTAATTAATCCCTGTCACACATAACCAGAGTAAGAAGAGGGGATGTAAAAAAACAAACAAAATGACAGCTTCCCCCATGAGAAAATAATTCCAAATATCAGTGATAACTCATGTGCAGGGCTGTATTTAACACTGTGCTGACTGCATGCATGAGAAGGGGCAAAAGAAACATCTGCAATGTACACATCCTCACAAAATAAGAACAAATGCAAATGCTGTGGTGAACTTCTTAACAGTAAGGAGAAGGGGACACAGTTCTTGTAAGCCAGGAAGGAAAACCTATCAGTGAATGACAATAACAAAACAAACTGAAAAGAATATGCAGGCAAAGAGGAAACGTTAACAGTAGGTATCTGGTTCAGGGACTGAACGCCTAACCCCAGAAGAAAACTGATTTTTGTGCTTTGTCAAAAATACCACATGCCTGCACATACACGCAGTGCACCATGGCTACACTAAGATGGTTTAGCATATGTATTCGTTGCTCCTGCCATCCATAAAGGCATTTCAGGAGAGGTTTTCTCCAAATACAACACACTTTCCAAGAGTGCATCTGCATGTAACAAAAGGGTATAACCTGAATTATAAATTCACCTTCCCAACAGTCACCAAGCAAACGTCAAATCATGAGAAATCTCCAAACAGAATGTATCATTTGATTTTCTATGTTGAAACTGGAACAAACATTTACGCTAAATAATTTTGACCGCATGCACTTCTATGCCCATAAAGCCACCTTCAAAAAGCTGAGTGCCATTTGCAGGATTCCAGCAAGTCATGCCTCAGCTGTGCAGTGTACAATGCAGAATTCTGGACGTGGTTTAAGTAAAGTTCAATGGAAGTGGGAAACTTGATTCAGTTACTGAGACTCTGTTACGTCATAACCATATTTCATGTTAGAACCTGAAGCTTCCAGCACAAGTTTACTTTGCAAGCTGGGTCAGGTAAAAACTGGCCAAAAACCCTTTGGAAATGTCTGCACCCTGCATAGAAACTGTACATCCTCAAAATAATAGCTTGTTCCTTCTTTTAACAAAGTTAGGTCTTCACATCTTTCTCCGAAGTGACATGAATAGATAAGAGGCTGTGCTGCCCTTAGCTGAAGTGGGGCTACCTTGAAGATAAACAAGTAACCAGATCGAGTGCCTCTGGGCAGTGGAAGGTTGCATCTGAATGGTAAATAAAAAGACTGGACTACTTCACTTTTCAAAACGTGACAGAGAAGTGCTCACAAAGCACCTGACAGAACTAATATTAGAAAATTATGTGCGTGAAGCAAGAAACAAGATAAAACTACTCTTGTGAAAATGGCCTATTTGTAAAGCTGCTTCCTATGTTCAGGAATTAAATCTGACTCTACGCTGCTCATTACTTTGTACTACATATAGCAAGGTCTTCACTGACCCATAAGGCAAGGCAGGACTTCAGTCTTCTGTCACAGCTATACGGTTAGGCTTTGGGGGGTTTTAAACCTAGACTGACTCAACACATTAGACATTAATAGGGTAACTAAGTAGTAAGTTTAAGATTTGAATAACCAGTATTTACTTGAGAAATTGCAACAAAACCGTGTACACATTTCATTTTTCAATTATTTTATACTTCTGAATTTCCAAGCCTCATTTTTCAGTCCTTAGCTATTGTCATTTATTCTCTACTAATCAAACTGTCCTTCTGCAACCCTTTATTTTCTCCCCATGAATGCACCTCTACAGTCTTAATCATCAAGAAAAAAGAGCCCTTTTAATCTCCTACTGTGACACGTATAATTGCATTTATTCACGAGTCTCCACAAAACCATGTTTTTATCCACATAGCACAATTCCCTATGCCAGTTGCTGAAGTACAGATTTGCCTGCTACAGCTGCATGAATGCATGGACTGAAACAACACTGGGTAAAGCAACCCCAGCATGCATGCAGTCCTATTCCAACACTTGACATTAGTTTAGTACTGTATTTTCATATGGGTAAAAACAGATTACAGGAGGGTGTTTTGTTGTGGCATTTTTTTTTGTTTGCTTGGATTTGTTTTGAAGAAAAATGCACATATGTGCTGAATGTATCAGATGCCCATGTCTGCTCCTCCTCCAGCAAATGGCCTTACTCTGAGGTTCATACCTGTAGAGTAAGTGATTGTTTTCTACCTTTGTTCCTCTTCCCCACCTGCCCTAATAACAAAACTACCTGCTACAAACGTACAGCAACTGTGAGGTAAGAGAAAGTAGTAATGGTATTTTTCCCCTAATTAAGGATTTGAAAAGACACCTAAACTGTAGATGATACAAGTAAAATAAATCTATAATGCACCTACACAATTTCTCACATCAACCACACAATCAAACCACTAGTTTCTTTGACAAAACGTTTTCCATTACAAAAACTATCACCCATTCAGCTTCATAGCACTGAAGGGTTTTTTTACACTTTTGAATTTGAAGGCATAGAGAATTTTCACATACATATTTTCTTTCCAGGGGAGTTTGAGGACAGCAGAGAGGATGTGTGTTATTACTTTACTGTAACAGCTTTGTGTCCAGCTGACTTTAATTTCAACAGAAAACCATCTCCCTTTCTGAATGCTGGACTTTGTCTTTTCCCATTCAGTAAGAAGTTACAAATGAATGGCTCCAGGAAGCTAGCACGTTTCTCTAACATCCTCCTTACTTACTGCTGGAATAAAAAATATCTTTAGTTTATGGAAGAACATTATCCTGCATTACTCGGCCTCTCTCTGAAACTAAAGCAAGAGTATTTATTGAAAAGTCCTAAATCATTATGAACATTCTGGAACTCTGTCTGCTGGCAAGGTTATTCTATGGTAGGTATCTTTCTGGCCCCTGTCAGTCATCATTTTTTCAGCCCACTTTTATCATATACTCTCCACTTGTCATTCATATTGTTTATGATTACACATTCTTTTCCAATTATAATTGTTGTTCTTGCTTTGTCAATACAATAAAACGGGTCTACAGCCTGGGCAACCCTCTTACTTGACTGTCAAAAAGCCACTATCTCACAGTCCAGTACAATCTTGTTAACAAGCTTTCAAGTTCATTTAAATACATTTGTCCAAATTACTGGCCAGATCATCCATGTTAGAAAATCAAAACTCTTCAGAAAAGAAACATTAAACACTGGGTCTCTGCTCAGTTTGTCCTACGTGGCATGACTACTAAACTGGCAACAACTGGCTTCCAAATTGAATAAATGTTTTTCTTATTGATTATAATAATTCCTCTGTTAGAAATTAGTGATGTTTTATTACAGGTTGTAGGAGACAAAGTCTGGACTTCCAACATCACAGTTTCCCAGAAACATCTCAGAAATGAACAGTGATGCTTCCATTTTCCTGGTTTAATTCAGTGGATTGTGAAAGTAAAATCTCTTGGACTTTCTCATCAGTGTCTGTAACCTACGGGCATTTACAGAATCTTTTTCTGTTACCTCCAATGAAATTTTTTCAACCAAGACCTTTGGGCTAATGGCTACCACCATTACTTGATCTTTGCAGACAAGTCAAATGCTCACTTCTTTTCCATGGTGATAACAAGTTACCTGTCCATCCCACCCATTTCTGTCCTCTCTACCGTATATTCTATTTCTGAATCCAGTTGTTCAAAGAGAACAATCTTGGATGCAATGTTGAAGTGTTATTTCTGAAGCAAGCGCAACCACCAGGCTATGCAGTAATAAATTCTTCAGCCCCAGAAGAACAAAAAGGATAAATATTATGAAGCGCTTCTCAGTGTTATTTCCTTGATCACTAAACAACAGATTTCACCACTGCCATATATAAACAAAAAGAAGCACACATCCTCCCTGCTATCCTCAGCCAAACTCCCCCTAGAGAAAAATCTGTATGTGATACTCCTCCACACCTTCCCAAAGGGAAGTGAATACCTTCTGAGCTTGAACCACTGAGTCTGACCAATCTGCAGATCATTACTCTGGTGCTAGCCTGAAGCACACCATGATTTTCCAAGCACCTAAACACTCTGGAAATGAGGAAGAGAACAGTTATAAAATCAAATTTCTGCCAGGGCTTCAGGCAGCGAAGATCATACGCAGACCTGCCTGAAACTTAAAAGCGTCATTTCTGTGCAGAGCAGGACACCTGGCCTGTGCTCTTTCAGATGCATCTTTCTAGCTGCAAATGGTGTCAAACTCTTCAGGACTGAATTTTCTCGTACTCCTTGCAAGTTAGCACCATTGATGCATTTGTTTATCATCAGTATTCTGAGAGCTAGCTCTGAACCATTTGCTTGAACTCTTATAACTATCAAAATACAATGAAAATACACCAATACTAAATTTGGAGATGACATCTCTCTACACTGCCAATATCCTCACATTTACATTATTCTAAATTATGTAATCTGACTTGCCTTTCTCTTCAAGAACATATACAGATATCTGCACATAACAAAGAGAGAAAAAGGTAAAGGGTATAAGGAATTATTTCCAAGCTCTTGCCAGCTTGTTAATCTCTCCTAAGCACTGATAATCTACAACATGCAAGAACAAACTTTCAGAGATTCAATTAACTTATGTATGCCTTCCCATCACTTAGCTAAAAATCACTCTTTGAACTCTCTTCTCATCTTTGACCTGTAATTTTTTTTTTGGTTTTTTTGTTCATACGGACACTCAAAGTCAATATACAAAATATAATTGGATTCAAAAGATATACAGTGCTTGCAGAATACATTCAGCTTTTGATAATTTTTTGTATGTCTCCTTGAAACAGAAACCCACATCTTTCATTTCTTTACTCAAAGATGCCCTAAAATCTGCACTAGATTGAAGTAATTTTTCATACATACATACGTATCTCTGAAGTAGTGTTTATCCTGAACTTGGTTAAACACAGGCATTCACACCTACTGGATTACCTGTTACTAGTTCTTCCAAATCCTTTCACATATCCACCCTCACAATACACCCTAGTTGACAAACACTAAAATACTTGCAGCTCAGACGCATAAAATGAACAAGGTGTAAAACAAAAACAAGACAAGTTGGTCATCACCAGCCATCCTAGTGAGGAACTCGTGTTCCTTTACAGTAAAAGAGGTTTGGTGTAACTCCTGTCTGTTAACAAGATTACTTTGAGAAAAGAAGGCAACAGGGGAATTTTGTAATTAGAGAAACAATATTAGCCTAGTTTTCAGATTCTGGATTCATCCACACTTAGACTCAATCACATAGAAAGAGATTTTAAAGCCACTAATGAGACTTGGACTTTACATTTAAGTTCACTAATGAAAAATGGCAAGATAGCCAAGACCTTGTCCTACAACTCCCCTCTTCCATCACTTCTGTCCTTCACCTCAAACCACCTCCATTTTCAGAAGTCCAAACTTGATTTTCCACCTCTGACCTTACCCAGGGACCACAAACCCTTCGGCTCTCAGAGTTCCAAACCATCTGATACATCACCAAAGCACACAGAAAACACTGTAGTTCCACTGTAGTGTTTTCTGGAACTTATTATTAAGAAATAAAAAAAATATGTCTTAATCACAAATGCAGAACTGAATGTGTTACTACGGTAAATACTATCACTTATTTGCATGATCATATGGAAGAGTTTCAATACATTTTAACTTCTGAACTGCGTATCAGCTCATCTGGTGCAGCTGCTCTGCTGTCTTGACAACAAATTCTGACCAAACAGAACACACTCTTTGGTAGGACATTAAATCCCCTCCTCTCTTCCTAAGTTCTTACCCACTCGCACTTCTCTGAGTCCTTCATAATATGACAAGCGGGTAAATCATAAGCTGCCAGGCCCCAGGTTTTACTTTGTACCTGTTGAAGCACAATACAGTCTAGTGCAGCCCTACAATCAAAACTTTTGCATATTATATCCTGGCAATAATAATCACAATTAATAATATTATTAATAACAATAGTAATAAGGAAATAGTAGCAATCGGGTGCAAACTAAAAATGAAAAAAAGGTTGAAAAAACAGAGCTTTCCAGATGTGTGAGGAACAGTAGCTGTGGATATCTGTAAGTGTCAGAGAGTAAGAGCAGAAAACAGGAAATAAATGGTCTTTGAAGAGTCTTTTCAATGGGATACCAGTAACATGCCTCTCAGGAATATATTAATACCTCAAGATAGACAGGGGAGTACTAAATCTATTTCAAAATCTGATATATAGTCCTCTGACAAGGTCAATACAATTGAAACTAAAATACTAAGTGTCTAATAATACAGCAAAATCAAATTCTTCTACTATTTATAGATGGAAGACTATCTCGTCAAAAACTAAGCTATTGAGTCAGCTTAATGCTAATGAAGAAAAACGAGGTTCATAACTCGGTCATTTTGGCAAATTTGAAAAATGTTTATAGACATTTAAGGGAAACCAAACATCCAGAAAACCCACCGTTATCAATTACACCGGGTTTCACTTTGCAGAACTGTACACGTAAAGAAAATTAAGTTTCAAGAGATCAGAACAGTAATGGCTTTGGGAAAAAAGTGACACAGCAATGAAGCAACAATGAAATTACACCAACAGAAAACAAACTTTCAAAAACTTGAGGAAGCGTTGGACTCGGTGATCTCTTGAGGTCCCTTCCAACCCCTGCAATTCAGTCACTCTGTGAAGTGTAAACTCATGTTCTGCTTAAGGCATATGTTGAAGAACAGAATTCCAATAGAATTTTCTGTTATCAGTTCAGCTTTGTCTTTTCTCTCATGTGACTGTAATTATTTAGTGGCTTCTCTTGAAAATTGGGAGAAAAAAGAACACATGCCAGAGATTAAGTAAAACACAGCCGCTATTTACATAAAGTGATTTGTCTAACAAGGTTTCCAAGCTAGGAATCCTAACCACAGAAAAACACAAATTGATGGTAAAAGCTGAACATTTTGTCTTCCTTGTTCAAAGAGGAAAAAGATGCTATTAGCCTCTTATTAATGAAGCATCAGACTGTTTCACATGTCATTTTGTTAAATGTATATTAATTCAAGACCTTAAAGTGAAAAGGTCATCTTAGTGAACTAGTTTCATGCTAGCAAGATTTTTCATCCTTCATTTCAGGTGCTAACCAGAAAAAAATAACACAAATATCCACAGAAGCTCCTTATCACTGCCCAAAAGGTAAAGATGGCATAAAATAAGATCCCATAGAACAAAACAGTTATGTTCATAGTTGAAAAAGAGAAGGGAATAAATGAGTGGAGCAACAACTACAGAAGAGAACAAGGTCTGCCTTCTACATTCATTACACAGTATCTGGTTGTACAACACTGTACATGAACTGGGATTCAGCAGAAGTGTGAGTAGCTCTTCCTTTAATTTACAATAAATCAAGTATTGATTTCGGCAAACACCAAAGAAAACAGCCAAGGATAATACTAAGAAAATAATAAGATCTTAGGAAACAAGAGGATGTTTCTGTCTATAGCTATTCATAGCACACCTCTCTGTGGAAGAATAGATCACTTAATAAAACCACAGTAAAGTGAAGCACTACATGTATGCTTTATGCTTTTTCTTTTTCCTGCTATAAAATAGCACCTTCCATTGCCCACAATGTATGACTGTAAAAACCAGTGTTTCTATCAATGTTACCATATTAAAAATAAAGAATAATCATTTTTCAATATATGACAGCATGAATAGCATCCATAAGAAACACATGATCTGCTGCACATATATACGTGAAATGACACAGTCATTACATACGCTAAATACTACATATATAGTCTAAGTGCATATCCTGTATGCATAGTACACTTGCATGTAATACAGTGTATACACACATACAATATATATACTAGATAAATATAAAGTCTAAGAATATAAGTGATCAGATGTATAGTATATAAGTGATTAGATGCACTATTAACCATACACAGTTAATCACAATGTAACTGAAGCAACAGACCATCACTTTCTTTTTATCTTACTTATTTTTACCAGAGATGCTGAAGAAAAGCACTTCAGTGTACTTTGTATGTATTTGCATGTGTGCGACACTGGCTTTTTATACTCATGTTTGGGATGAAATCCATTCTTTCTAGAATTCTTCATTAAGTCCAATTTTGTATAAGTTTCCTTTTGCCAAAAGTGAGTTATTCAGTTTCCAAACAGTTCAAGACTATTTTTTAAAGCTACAAATATTAAGGCTTTTGCATTACTTCTATGTCTCCTTAACCTTCTCACTCGATTACACTTTTTGATTTTTGATACTACAAGTAAGACTTTGTACAGACACTTCATGAAAAATCATCCATCTTATGGCAACAAAGTCTCATGCAAAAAGAAACAACAAAAATTTTTTAAAAAATACCCTCAGGGATAAGATTAAAAAACAAAAAAGGAGGCCAATACGCAACTGAAGGACACAGAGCTTACACAGAATTACAGCAAGGTACAGTAAATTTGAGCCCAACCAATTTCAGCAAAGATCTGGCAGTGTTACTGCTAACAACACCAGGGACAGAAGAAAATCATGTTTTACTATGATTCTTGCACTTACTGTGGATGCAGATGTACCACCTAAAGCAGTGGCATTCAAAATAATGCAGATGACGCTGCATCAGTAATACAGTTCAGTCATTCTCAGCAGGACTAATTACCCCAGGCAAAGCACCATGCCAGCATGGCTGTGTAATTTCTATTAATCAAATCAGTTCAGTTACCTCTACGGAAAAGTGCCTGTGCTTCACAGACAGATAGCTATACTATTTAGAGGACACTAGGTCTTACACAAGGCAGTAAATTATAAAGCATCTAAATCCATAAGAAAAAGCGCCATGAAAGCAACTTTTTCCTCTGGATTGATGTGTTGATTCCTATGAGAAACTGTGCACAGAAATATTATTATCAACAAATCTGTCTGCTCTGTGCACCACAGTGAAAGAGCTCAGTGGAGTGGCAGTAATCAAGCCCTTTCTCACTTTCATCATAGCTTGGTTCAGTGTAAGATCTGGCTCTGAAGCCATACATTCTGAATGCTTGCTCAGAACAGGGAGAAAGAAGTTCATGTCTGAATACATAGGGAAAGAAGAAGGCAGTGAAACATAGTATCTATTGGCAGGCATGCAGATATAACTGCAAGTTTAGCAATACTTGTGTACAGATATATAAAAAATATTTAATGTAACTTCAAAAACTGTAGCAGTCAAAAAATTACTTTTGTACATTATTTAACCCAAAGGACAAACATCTAGTCAGACAATCTGCAGTCACTTCAGAATGAGTCTCCTGCAAACTCTACTGAGATTATTTACAGTTTTAATATTCAATTAATAAAGCACACAGTGGAAACAATATGCAAAGTTAATTACAACTTGCAGAAGATACAGATGAGATAATTGGTATAAAACAAACAAGTATGAGTGCTTCCTACTAAAATGAGTAATTTAAGTTTTCAATAAATTAGAGCTGTGGTTTCCCCAACACTGACTAGTGGTACTTAGTATTTTGATAAACACTTAACTACATTCTCAAATATTAAAAGGAGTAATTCACGTCTTTCTTAAAAACGGTTGAGTGTCCGAGAAATAAACAGCTTGCCTTCTGCCCTGCCAAGGGAGGAAAAATTAAATATATGGCATTCACATTCACACAGTCAGTATCACCCTCCCTCTCATGCTCACTGCACTCTCCCAGGGAATTCTGACATAACAGGTCAATTCTTGCAGTATTCCAGTGACAGGATGAGCTGTGTGAAGTTCACCGGAATGCCAGCTGCACAGTGAGTAACCAGGACAGAAGTAATTGTGCCAGAGGGGTGAGCTGCAGGTCTGTGAGATTAATCTGCTATTTCATCTGAAGGACTGACGAGGAGAGGCCGAACTGAAGTGATAGCATCCATTTTCCAATTGCATTCAGCCTCAGATTCCAGGAGGTAACTGAGCAGTGCCCAACAAAACAACTTGTGGGAAGCAAATTAACAACAAACAGCTCAACTAAACAAAACCCAAACTACCTTATAATACATTTTCTATTAACAGAGTTGGTGGAAGAGGGATGAGCAACTCTGAGACAGCAGCCTGTCTAAATTGCTTTAAAAAAAAAAAAACTCCAAATACCAATTTCACAACTACCCTGAAATTATCATTACGGGCAGAAATAGCTTCCAGCATTTTAGATAAAAACGTTCTTTGCTTCATGTGAGGCCCATTACTTACTGTTTTGTTCACAGGGGATATGAAATGCTGTTTACTCCCTTCACATCTCAAGAATGTTACTATGCCTCCCAGGCCCCGCTTCTCCAAATCGAAGAGCCACACACTTTCAGTTCCTCTGCCTGCTGCTCATCTGCAAGACCTTCAGCCTCCATTATTGCAGTACTCTGTACTTCCTCCAATTAACCTACTTATTTCTTGAATGAAGTGCCTCCAAAGAGGCTTGATTCTCCAGCTGAAGCACAAACAAAATAAGGTCTACTTCAAGGGCCTGGTAAACAACACCCTTCTTTCTAAAAATCAGTATGAATTTCATTGCCAGCAATGTCACACCGTTACAAAACAAATGAACAACTGGCTTGCACTCAATTCATGAAGAACTCTCAACCTTTCAACTAAGCACAGGTCTCTACAGAACTGCCACCTACACGGTCATTTCTTGTATTTCTGCTGCTAACTACAAGTATTTATTGCTAGGACTTTGAACTTGTCTGGATGAGAAATGAAAGCAGTTCAGCTAAGACATATCTCCAATTTGCTAACAGCATTCTTCATTCTAATCCTGTTTCCCACCATACCTTCCATTCTTCTCTGCTTGATTAGTACTTGTAAATTGAATAAGGATATACCATATTACATCATTCAAATCATTAATGAAAACATTAGCCAGTTGCAGAACACTTTTCATCAGAACCCCACCTGACAGATGGTCACTTGTGCAGCAGTGAGCACCAGATAATGACTTCTGAAGAACAGTTTCCTCAGAACATTTGCTTCCACTGTACAACATTTTCATCAGTATTGTATCGCTGATCTCGCTACCATGACATACTTAAATCAAACTATGTGACAGACATTGATTTCTCTAATTCAAAGACCTGCTATCCTGACAAGAAGAAAATGCTGTAGGTTAAACAGGATTCATGTAGCCTACCATTTAATGGCATTTTTATACTTCAGACTTCGACAAATAGTTTATTCATTATTGTACATTAACAGACTCATCAGTGCTGAGTACAGGGGGATGATCACCTCCCTGCTCCTGCTGGCTACACCATTCCAGATACAAGCCAGAATGCCATCGTCCTTCTTGGTCACCAGGGCACACTGCTGGTTCACATGTGATTAAGACCCCCAGGTTCATTTTCTCCACACAGTCTTCCAGGTGCTCTGCCTCAAGCCTGCAGCATTGCCTGGGTTGCTGTGGCCACAGTGCAGGACCCAGCACTTGGACTCGCTGAACCTCATCCCGCTGGCCTCAGCCCAGTGATCCAGCCTATCCAGATCTCTCTGGAGGACCTTCCTACCCTCAGGCAGATCAACATGTTCTCTCAGCTTGGAGTGATCTGCAGACTTACTGTGGGTGCACTCAATCCTCTTATCCAGGACATCAATTATTAAGACACATCACCCATATCCAGGCCTTTTCTCATTTAGATAGTACATCTTAATTACTTTTGGTGTTTTTTTCTAACCTTCGCAGTAGAATATTAAAGGCTCAAGATTGTTGTCACGTTTCCACGGATGTCACTGGTTCTGGAATGCACTTCAGAAGACAGAGGTACTACTACCCACAGCACACCAGCTACAAAAAAGCCTTTCAGACAAAGCCAAAGGACACATTTCAAACTGTATTCCATCCATCTCCCAACCAATTTCAGTCTTCTCTTTCCAGTCTATGCTTCTTTAAAAAATTAGGCTCTATTTCTTCGCATATTTATCACATCTTCTGTTGTCATTAAGACTACCGTTGTCATTAAGTGCCAAACTTTGCTGACTCTTAAACAGATCATGATAAGGATCTAGCACTTCCTCAATTCTAGCCAGCCTTTTATATCTGGTAGTATTTTGCTTTTTCTGTACATTTATCTTTAAATTGAGGACAGAGTCTTACTTTCTCTCATCTTCTACAATATATGGAAGTATTGTCCTGGAGCCCTTCTATATTGCAGACACTTAAGAAAATATATCAGATCCCTTCCCTTTTATTTTACAGCTACACAGCTTAGTCACGGACTAAATCTGAGCTTACCAAAGAGCAGAATTACGGTTGCTGTGAGAGCCTGTCTCCAAGCCTTACATGCTCACAAGGTCATTCAAGCAAATAAATTCACTTGCTCTAAACTTAGTTATAATACAATTATACATAAGGACTAGGAGTTTATTATAATTAGAAGAAGCCTAGGCATTTATATGAATAATGATGACATCAGTTACAATTATTTAGCTAACAGAACATATAAATCCTTTATTGTCCAGCTCTGTAAATCACAGATGGAATTAAAAACCTGCCCACAGTGAAAGCAGCCATTCACTGTTGGCTACAGTGTGTTTTTTTTAATCTTCAATTGATCAGCGTCTTGCAACTGTTAGACAGTGATTTCTGCATATGCACATAAAAGAGCAGATATTTTTACATCTACAGAATTTCTTTTGTGAAAGAGAACTGTCTGAACCGTATCATTTTCTCTTCACATTGTACTCTTTAAGCTTGCTCAGAAACATTTTCTTTTCACTTTCTAAAATATCTATATTAAAGACTGACAAACAAGCATAGCCAGGGCATGTATTCCACAACATTAGCCACTGTGTGACATCTGAATATGCCTCTTGCTCTACCTACCCAAATGCTGCTTCAGATAAATAAATGAATGTGTACAGCCAGATATATAAATACTTGTGCAATATGAAGAAGAATGAACCAGAGAACCAGCTAATAGCTTGTTCACTGAACTGTCACAGCTGTTTCTGATTCGATAGAGAACCCAAAAAAACTGTGTTAGGAGGTGGACGAGATGCAGAAGTTTACAGGCAGGTATTTTAGAAACAAACCATTTGATCTCCAAAAATTACACACAGAACCCAGTTTTTCTTCTTACCATGTCTAAGTGGGAAGTTAATTCTAAGCAAAGCAAAAATGTCACACAGAGGAATTTTAGGTCTGTTTTACGTTTAAGTAGAAATCCCAATGAAAACATTGCCAGATGTTTCCAGAGTAAAGTTCCTCACATCACCTACAGTTCTGCAAGCTACTAGCAACTTCAAGTACCCAGCAAGAAAAAAAGCCTTTCCCAGTAAAAGCTAGAGTAAAACCTGCATTTCCTCTTAACTCCTACCACAATCTAATTCTATAATTTCATATGTTCATCACATCTTTTCCCATTACTACATAGTAAACTTCAAGATACAACTAAATATAAACTCTAAGTGAACCAACAAGCTAATAGAGATTTGTAAAGGAAATACATGTCATGTACATATACCTAAATGGATATACACACAGGTTCCCCTCCACCCCTTACATACACAGAGTATCCGTACATGAAGGTAAATGTCCATTTCTGCCAAGAACCCACTGAGAATAAATATACAAGCAAGTGGCTTATCAGACTATAGAAAATGCAAAGTTTTCATTGCAAAATCATGGTACAGCTGAGTTCACCAAGTAGAAATTGTATTTGCACCACAAGTACAAGAGAAACATAAAAAACAATGGGAAGAACATTTCCGTAAACAGCGACAGAAAGGGATATTCAGAAACTTTTGGCTGAAAACACAGATTCGTGTTAATGTTGGCCCTGAAGCCCGGTTCAAAAGCAAACCTCCTTGATGCACAGCTCCCTAACCAAGACCAGGCCTTCACAGTGACCATCTCTACCACCTGCTTACTACCATCAGATGTTGCAGTACTCCCTAGGACCACTCAAAGCTTTTGCACCTCACTCCCCAACAACCAGTGCCCAGTGCCTGCTCCCTGCACTTCACACTCTCTGGATGCCATAGGGTATTACCTCACAATACACCATGTTCAGCACCCTGAACAGTCCTCACTCTGCCACTGGACGCTCCATTCCCGGTGAGCAGAGCTACCCCACTCCTAAGAGCCCCCACCAAAAAGGACAGGCACCTGCACTGGCTCCTCTGAATGGAGCATGTATCCAGGAGCTGAGAGGCAGGAAAAACCCAGAGCTGCCAAGACAGGCAGCAGAGAATAACAAACAAGCAGAGAGCTAAAAGGTGAAGGATGGATGCAGATAAAGAGGTAAGAAGATTGAAATACCAGGAAAAGATAAGGGGTCTTACCAATGATCCAGAATTAAATTAAGGGCCACAAGCCCTGACTCCTGCCATGCATTGCAGGACAAAACTCTGAAGGGCTTCCTAAGGAGACACATTTCCCTATATCTTTCATAATAACTACCAGACTTCCCCAAGCTTCAGAAGAAGACCAAGTATTTGAAAACAAGAAACTCAAAAAAACTGTGGCACTTAACAGAAGAAGTTTTCCATTCCTCTAAAGAAATTCTAAAAGCTACACAAGATCCAAAAAGCAGCATTAACATTGAGATCTAAAATGTTTAATCACACTCATTATTTGAATAGATTCTGGCATTCAGATTAACCTGAGAACTTGTAATTCAGGCAGCCAGGAGCCAGCACATCTTTATATATCCTCATGATGGGTACCAAAAATGCAGGGCACATTAAGAAAAACAGAGTAGCTTAAAATAATACACTCAGTGCTCTAGTGCTTCAACCAAACTGATACACTAAATAAATATTTAAACTTTCCATTTGCAACATAGCATCTGCTAATTATAATACTAAATCATTGTCTAATAATTTTCTGATTACACAGAATAAAAAGAGCAGTGGTGACAAATATGCACAATAAACCTCAGAATGATTCTGAATGTTCAGTAGTTCAGCCCTCCCACAACCTATTTTTGGAAGCTGAAATCTGAATATTAATAAACCAAAGGAGAAACAACTGGCAAGATACCATATACAATGGTGAAGACTGATCTCAAAGACTACTAGCAATTTCTTTCCCGCATCCTGCAGCGCTGTGTGAAAGCAACCAAGAATTTTACCACTCCTATAAGCTAGTAAAAGAGCTAATTTAGAGTAAACTAGTCACTACTGCAGCAGAATGCTTCCAATATCTGAGTTAGAGCCTAGGTAGCTGCGTATCATGTCACAAACGGTTTTCATAAGGTCAGAAGGACAATCGTTTTCTTCCAAGACACAAACCATAATTCAAACTACTCCTTATCGTACTACAATGTTTTCCTACAGCTAACCACAAAATCCATCACCTCTGAAGTTATTTTACACAAGCATAAGCTAGTGAGAAATTAACAATCTTTAAAAACCACTGCCCCAAAAAAGTAAACTTCTGTATCAGAGTTTTCATGTTATTAAACAGTTCTACCCGGAGAAGTCACGGAAAAAAAATGAAGATCCTGAGCAAAGTTACTGAAATCAGAACTGCTCATATCATTTCTCAATTCAAATCAAGAGGCACAAAGTGAGAACCACCCTAACAAGTTAGAAGAGTTCCTTCATTTGCTTGCTAAGTCAAACACTAGCGTGAGTCATATGAGCACGATCTAAAAATGCCTCTAAAAGGAAGAAGGACTCACCAAGTTCATTGAGACTCTGGGCAGCTTTTGTTATCTCCCTGCTTCCTCCTTGCAGTTGTCCTTGAAGTCTCTTACTGAGATGCAAGATGCGTATTATTCTCCGCAGCAAGTCACAGGCAGCCTGTGGAGAAATCACAGCATTAGGGGATATTATCAGCACACTCTGATCTCATAATGTTAGGCTTCTAATATGGAAACATTTTAAACAAAGAAAGGAAATATGAATTTGAATAAAAACAAGGAACTTCAGAACACTGAAAAGCCTGCTCTTAAGGACCTTTTTTCATGACTCAATGCAATATAGGCACATAACATCAAAAGCTGGAAATTACATTTACTGGGCTAAGATTATGCTGCCATTACTAACACTCCCTCTCCCTTAAAAAAAAAAAAGAAAAGAAAAAGAAACAAACTCAGAACCCTATGAGAGTGACGTGTTCTATTTTCAAGCAGAAGTGAGCTTCATTTTGTATCATGCAGTCCTCCTCAGTAGTTCTCCCATCTCTGAACTACAGTAAAATTAAGAAGTTGGCTTTGCCAATTAAATAATGATCCAAAGTAAGTAAAATAGCAGAGAACGAGAAAAACTTAAAGGCTTAAAGTATTATTTTATGGATATTGACTCTCTTGTTAGGAATAGATATAAAAATCCATTTTCATCAAAAATTTCATAAGGCTATTCTCCTACATTTATCAATCTGACACTTCATATTATTTGATAGGTTTGCAAAAGCACAGCCCGTTCTTGGCTAAAAATTAAGACGGATTCATACACCAACTTTCAGGAAACATATCTGCATTGTATTTTCATTAGCACCAATTCAGAGCAAAGGTATTGCTGACATCTGAATCAAACATACGAGTTTCACCATTTTTTACTCAACTAAGACCTTCAATCAGGTTTTCCTGCTCTACACAGTAAATTAATGGAGGCAGACAACCACTGTGAGTTGCACCATGTGCACGATAAATGTATTAAGCCTTACAATGACAGAGGATGACAGTGGGTATGAAGTGATGACAAGCTCCTATATAGGAGAGATCCCCAAGCTACTTCTAGACTACACAACTCAGGTACACCAACTGTTCAAACTACTGTGTCATTTAGGGACAGCAAAGCTTCAGGGCTGCCTGACATGCCTCACTGGCAACTCAATGTACTGGCATTGAAGCCCATACAGCTTCAGAGCACATCTTTTGCTGGAAGGACTCCTTCAGAAGTCCACCATGAGAAGAGTACTGAAGATGCATGCAGGTCTTCACCAAGGGAAACCAATAATGAGAAAGGTTGTAGAATAAGCAGAGAAAATGGAGTTCATCTGGACTTGGTCAGACAGGTTAGGAGGTACATGCTATAAGAGAAGGAACATTACTTTAGAACTTATCTTGACACGGTTGTTAGGAGGTACTTTCCCCACTACTGAAGAGAAGGCCTTTTGAAACCCTTGTCTTATAGATAGGAAAAATGAAATGAAAATTACTTAAATTATAGACAATTAAATACATTCAGAATCTGACAGACTTCTAAACTCAAGGTAATGTCTTGAAAACAATTGGTTAAGTACACATACGTAAACATACATAAATAAGTCCCTTCAACCAATGTTCAGAGGAGTTAACAACTCGCTAAACTCCACTGTTTGCCAGCACAAACCAATGGAAATACACAAATTTAATGTTTAACTTCATTCAATACTAAGGGACAGTAAAGAGTATCACAAAGGTCCGGTGAGATGACTGAAACCACACTGACTCTCACTGCTGTTGGCACAATATCGTGCATCACTAAGCACAAGTTCCCTAAGCATTCTAGGATGACTTAACCACATGATTTCTGTTATCATTAGTGAGAACCAAGTGGGGCTTATCCTGCTTTTGAGAGATTAACGTATCGGTTTTAATTAATTCACTCCTTTAATCAGAAAGGATTTTGATCCACATATCACTTCCATATCTCTGAACAAAATTTCTGCAAGATAAATCAAAAATAGTTCTTTATATAGTTCACTGTGGCTCACCAATAAGAGTGCACAGTACTACTACTCTGCCTTCAGATTTAATTATTTTCTAACCCAACTGTGTACCTCTGGCTAACTTTTTCCTTAGGACTTACGTTATCCTCTGAGCATCTTGTACTTTACACACCAAAGAAGATTTCTCTTTTATGTCATCGTTGTTTGTTACCTCCCATCCCAAGAAACAGTATTTTAAAAGGACTATCAAACTGGATAACAGATAGGAAACGCTGCATTTAGATTTAAGAGCAATGAAGAGAAAAAAACTTCTTCTAAAGACACTGAGAAGGCACTCTTTATTTCACAGCCATCACTAATGATGGCATCATGCCCTTGGCAAACATCATGTTTCACATAAGTATTTGCAATTTTGTGAATCATTCAACCTAATAAAACTCACTCTCGAATTCTGTAGTAGTATGCAATATATGAGGACTGTACACTGGACATGTAAAAGAATCTACTAGCAGAGTTGGCCATGAAACCTACATCATCAACTCTGACCACCTGCACAACAGAAGTCTGCATTAATTCAGGAAGTAGTCATTCCACAAGTCAATACAGCATGCTTTCATGCTTTTCTAAAGGAAATGCTTTTATCCAAAAATGATGGAATTAAACAGTCCAAGCAAAAATTAATCTGAAAAAGCAGTAAGAGGCCTAAGTTAGTCCCAGAGGTTTTCATTAAATTAGAAATCAAACACAATTTTTCTGGAGATTACGTTAGCTATCTGCTGAAATTTAAATCAACAACAACAGAGACATTATTGCTACAATTCAAACAGAAAGCCTCTGTTAATCTTAAGTTAATTCTAGGAAATTATTGAGACATTATTAGAAAGACCACTTGAAACTGCCAGCGCACAGCCCATATATGCAATTGCATGCATCCACCAGACCATAACACAAGTGAATGTATACAAAATACAAACCCAGAGAAAGATGGGACTGTACACCATCTTAAGACTACCTGGACAACTCCATACTATACTATCAGTTTGAATCCTGCTACTGGTAAACACTTTGAAGAAATAACAGTTTCCTACTGTAGAAATATTTTTTCTGTTTTGTGGTGGTGGGGTTTTTTTATTATTAATAAAAAGCTGTTTTTTTAAAAAATCAGATATTGTAGGGATTTCTAAATGTGAAGATATCCCAAATTAAGGAGTCAAAGAGAAGCAGATGTTTAGACAGAACTGCACAGAAAATAACTCTCTGAAGGACAAATTCTCTGTCTACATATTTCAGCTGTTAACTAATCCCATTTAGCTTGTGATACGGAAAGACTATGAATGTGCTCAGAAGAGGATAGCATGATTTAAAGCAGGAAGAAAGCTCTGAGTCTGCTGCTCCCCAGGGATGCCATGAAGCCGTAAGAACAAAGCAAGACATAATATACACAAGTATGCAGCAGAGATTTAGAACTCAGAACTACATTTGCAGTTTGAGAATGAATTTACGGAGAAAATGTTTATAAAAAAGCGAGAGTATATTAAAAACAATTAAGGATGGCAAAATCCAGCTTTATGCAAGCCAAATACTCCTTCAGTCTGTGAGCAGTCCCATAGCAATCAAAGGAGAAGCACTAAAGCAATACAATCATGAATACAAGAGGTCCTTAAACACCACACAGATCAGCAAACGGTAACTAGCAACTCTACTTAGTTTGACATCATAATCTTTTATCAGTCATTTACCTTTTTTTAAGAAACAAAAACTAATTCTACTGACTGTACATGAACTGTTAAAATTAGCAGGTTTGACTGTCCGTGCTGCACGTCTTGCATTTGGTACAGAAGTAAGCAGTGTCACTTCGTAAGCCTTGCCACAGCCAAGACGCAAACTGTTTGCTGTGCTGATGCCCTTCCTTCCTGAACAAACAAGGCTGCCAGGTAAACAGACACAACAGCATCATAATGCTGCCAACACAGGGGAGGACAGCAGCCCTCAGGACTGTCACTGGCAGCAATGCTGGAATGATCCTTCCTGTTTCTGTGCGCAGCTAAGTAGGCAGCTAGGGACACGAGGCTGGGTGGCCCAGAAGGTGCCCTTTACCCTGCATCTCTCTCCTTATCTTTTTTTTTCAGCAGTTTGACTTTATGTAAGGTCAGAGAAGAAACAATCATCATCTTTAACTCCAAATTCCCACAATTCTTCCCACAGTTGCAATATACACCAGAGAAGAAAAAAAAATCTGCACCTAGCCTGGCACATCAAAGCCAAGGAAATTTTGCCCAGTGGCAAAACAGTGACAGCTAGAGTTGGGAAGCACAGGAGCAGCTGCTGAACAACCTGGTTGAACAGACTGGTAAGAGCTTCCTGCTGAACTTCATTGCTACAGAAAATCAGGTAGAACATACCAGACCTTTAGCCAAAAGCCCAGTGCACTTTACTTGCTCCACCAGTCCCAGACTTGAAACTGTGTACAACTGTTTGCAGCCTCATCCACTTGTGCTCCACAAGCTAGCGGCAACCCACTTGAGTGGATATCCACAGTTCAAATTTCAGCTACCAAAAGATAAGTTCTTAGTTTTACAACTTAATATTTTTTTAGAAAAGAGAAACAGTTCAAGCAGTAACTCTTTAAACCTTTCCTGATTTGAAACTGCTTTTGAATCAATAAGCTGAATAGAATGCAGCTACATCTATGGGACCTACAGGATAGTTTTCTACCACAATAAAATTAAAAATAGAAGTGTTCAACACTTATCTCACCATTGCTGGGAAAAGCTCTCTCCCACTGCTCTTCTTTAACAGGAACTACAATCTCTGTAGACTGCACTTCATTTAAAAGATAGGAACAGCTGTGTACCTGGCTTATACACCAGAACTCCAAATTGGTCTGTAAGTTGCACCATGGCTATATGATACGAATTATTTCCCAAACTCTTTACTAAACTGCGGTTAAACACACACTAACGTAAAGGAAAAGAGTGCCTCCTACAAAACATCATCATAATATCAAGCATTAAATATACCCAGCCAGAAATGAAAATGTAATTAACCTATACTCTGATAGCCTACCACTCTTCCCTTCATCTCAACAAAACCTAAACCAGCTAGTGCAGAAGTCAGCTTTACACTTTGCAGTATGAATATTTGTCGGCTGAATAGGAGCCAGCAGTGTGCCCCGGTGGACAAGAGGCCAGCAGCATCCTGGCCTGGGTCAGGAATGGTGTGGTGAGCAGGCCTAGGGAAGCAACCCTCCTCCTGTATTCAGCACTGGTGAGGCCCCAACTTGATACTGTGTACAGTTTTGGGCACCTCAGAACTGAAAGGACACTGAGGTCCTGGAGCAGGTCCAAAGAAGGGCCACAAGGCTGGTGAAGGGCTTGGAGAATCTGCCCTATGAGGAGCGACTGAAGGAACTGGGGCTGTTTAGTCTGGGGAAGAGGAGAACGAGGGGAGCCCTTATTGCTCTCTTCAAATACCTGAAAGGTGATTGCAGTGAGAGCGGAGTTGGTCTCTTTTCACTGGTGACAGGACAAGGGGAAATGGCCTTAAGCTGCTCTAGGGGAGGACCAGGTTGGATACAAGGAAAAACTTCTTTACAGAAAGGGTTGTTGAGCACTGGAATGGGCTCCCCAGGGCAGTGGTTGAGTCACCATCCTTAAAAGTGTTTAAAAACTGTCTGGATGTGGTGCTCAGGGACATGATAAGCAGTGGGTTGTTAGAGTAGTATGGTTTGGTTGCAGTTGGACTCGATGATCTTGAACATCTTTTCCAGCCTGAGCAATTCCATGATTCTATGAAGCACCTCTCAGCAGCTCACGATGAGACACATGGATACTGATTTTTACTGAGAAATACTGACAGGAAACTCCAGTCTACTGGAGTATGGAAATCCCACTCATGTCTGATGAGTCACCTTTCCTTAATGCTCTAGAGGACTGGGAAATGAAACACATTAAAAAAGACTTTTAAAACACATTTCTAATACAACTTACCTGAAGCTTTGCAAGTTGAGCTGTGCGAGACACTATTTTGTTGTAGGGATCAACAATTTTGGCTCTAATTCTAAAAATAAGAAGTTTATAGAGGTATTAATAAATAGCATGATAGAGTGAGTAAGAATTCAGACTTTCTAATTACATCATCAATGGCATACCTATCAACAGTACTTTGTAAAGCACCAATTCTAGTCTGCATCATCTGGAGGACACCTGCAAAATAAAGCAGATGTTTTACACGTGACTCTCACGATACGAAGAATACCTCTTTCCATAACTGACCACATCTACAGCAGACTACTTTTGTATCAAAAGAAAAAAAAAAAACCCTTTACAACAAAACATTCAAAGAAATGAATGAGACACTGAGCATTTAGAAATAAACTGAGAAGGTAATAAGAAATTACCAACTACTACAAAAAAAAATTACTGGTACAGAACAAAAGCCTGCAGAAGATAAATTGTTCTGGAATTCATTATATGTTAAGCTCCAAATAATACTTCGAGAATTCAGTTTTCTAAAAGAAAGGTGATCAGGACTGATGTTCAAAGACATATAACCTGAAACAAACACCTGAACACGATATAAAAAAGTACCATAACTTATTTAGCAAAGGAACTATGCAGTTCAGAGAAACCAACAGGCGAGAACTGAGAAGCAGTGCCATTTCAAGGTTTTCTTCCTAAGCATGAGCATTTTCAGCAAAAAGTAAGGTATGTCATTGTGAGATATCTAATTTAGACTACAAGCAGAGCAAGCTACCCTAATCTTGTTTGTTCCAGATTAGTTTGGAAAAGCAGCACAAAGGAAAACCCACAAGCACAGTCGTTCTTTCCTTGCTAAATTGCAAACAAAGCAGTCAAGGGTAATAGTCACTTCTGCAATATAGAATCAGCCTGCTGAGAATTTAATTAAGTTGCACAAACGCAGACCTATGAAATTATTTTTGTTTCAATTCTTGTTAGCACTCTCAAACATCCTGCATGTTGGTAAAGCCTTGTTTGCAAGCATATCTTCATCAAATTGAACAAAACTACCATATGATACAGAAAGACAGAATATAGACAAGACTATTGCTACTGGGACTCTTGTTTCATCTGTTTTATACAAATATGCCTACTCCCATTTCCTCCATTGTTCAGAGTTATTGACTTGGCTTATAGATAGATGCAGGAGTCCTCTGATATTTATAAATGGAATGGCATGCATGCAATCCTCATAGATAAAAAGGTAAAGATGTGAGAGAGAGAAAAAATGTCAGGACGGGCTTACTCTGCACCCAAATGGGAGACAGCAAGAGACATTGACACTGCTACATTTATGAGCATTGTGCCCTTTAAAGCAACATACTGTTCCCCTTGCCAAAAGGCATTATTAGGATGGGTGAAAATATAATCTACGCTCTGCATCTGCTATATAAGATACGAGATGAAACTACCTAACCTATCTTGAGCTAACAGGTGAGCTATTTATAGAAACAGAACCAGGAAAGGGTATCTATACCAAATCAGTATACTATTAGCAGAGTGTACGGAGCTAAAAGAAGAAAAGAAGTCCCCAGGAAATTACTCTACAAGTTTGGTTAATTAATTTGAAATACTTAAAGAGATTCACTTCCACATATCCATATGACCATGCATGCTGTGAGTCATTTCAATAATCTTCATCTGCTTACTTTCTTGACGTAAGTGTGTGAAGACACTCTAAGCTACGTGTTTCTAACTTCATAATTAAATTTCCTACTAACATTTCTCTTTTACTTATAGGTACTGATGCAGTGGTTCTTCTACGCTGATCACGCTATATCACGTGTAGCCCAGAGAGAAGCAGGTTTTGCAATACTTACAATGTCATCTTTGTTAGCATAGAACTGTAGTTTCTGCTACTCATGTCTTAAGCATCAAAAAATTTCAAAATTAGAGCCCTCCCATGTTTCTCTTTCAGAAGGGCCTCTTAAGGAGAATAACACTGTATCAGTGTAAAACAATTGATAACTTTTATGTAGATGCAATTTCATTTCTACTTTTGGTAATCAGCTGTAAAATGCTTTACTTACTAACCTGACCTACAGAAATATTTTTATTCAGAATAGTTGTTTTTAAGTACTTCACTCTTCCTTCAGAGCAATTTTAGGCAGGAATGCCTTCAGAAAGAACCATGATTTCTGAACACATGGTTCCACAGAACACAAACTGAGAGGTGATCATCACGTAGATGATAGATACATTGTTTGGAGGATAAACAGATTCCACATTTCCTACGCTTTAATTTTCCAACTGCTTAAAAAAATACTTGAGGATCACCATTGCTAGATTAAATAGCCATTTCTCAATTTTCCTTTAATCTGTATGTAAATGCTAACAATTCAATAGTGCATGCAACACTTTACAAAGGCTCAGGAGGTACAATAACCACCAGCAACCAGAAACTCTCAGGTTATGACAAAGCAGAAAAAGGAAGAAAGGTGAATGAGTTGGTTTCTACAGAGTATTTGAGGAAGGAGATGTGCTTGAATCCCATGGTATATGCAAACTGGCATATCATAAAGGAAATATCTTTCTCCACAAAAAAAAAAATCCACCAACCCACATATGAAGCTCCCAACAAGTGTCACAAAGCAGAACGGCTGGTCTAATGAACTCCTGAGAGAAGAACCATATTCTGTAATATTTTTTTGGTACAGTTTCTAGGTAAAGCCTTTTCAAGTCAGCCATTTATTTTAAAAGCCAGAACGCAATCAGTGGAATGACAATCGTATACATTTAATCTAGTAGCTTTTTACTAGAAAGAAAAATTTCAGTGTCTCATTGCAGTTACAATTATGTGGTAATACCTCTTCAGTTAAGGCTTGTAAACTACGCAACAACCACATACAGCATTTCCAAACTTGGTATTAATGTCAACAGATATTGCAATAAAATTAAGTTTATTTAGAAAAAAATGTATTAAAAGGTCAAAAAGACTTGATCACTAAAGTTGCTTAGAACAGATTAAGAGGTTTTTTGCCTATGGAGTTATTTTTGCCTTTATACTCCAGAGAAGTACCAGTCAAATCTTCTCCCAGGAGCTCCATCTGCTGACATAAAAAAAAAAAAAGCTGCTACAACTTCTCAGTCTGTAGCTGCTATATTATTAGCCAAAGTGAACTGTGAATGATGTTCTACGTAGAAATTAAAAATGCTCCCTTCCTCATAAGAATTAGCAAGCATTCAGAAGATGATCTTACCTTCCAGGGATTCAATCCCAGTTGCTTGAGCCAACAGGTCTTCATGTCTTGCAACAACCTTAAAAAAAAAAAGAAAGAAAAAATAGAAACAATGACAGAAGAATAGAGATGAGTCCCTGAAAGGGTTATTAAAATATCACCATCTCACCCCATTAAACAGATCCAAGAAAAAGCAGATGAAAGCATCTTCAGAACACATTTTCATTCACAAAGCAATAAGCTCAGAATGGCAGTCAGATATTGCAGTGTAGTCGACATATTGTTTTTCTGACTTTTATTAATCATGTTTCAACACACACTGATTTATATATAATAATCGTAAGCGTAAGCTTAATAGTCACACAATAGTAATGCATATTCCCATTTTTAATCTTTTAATTTGTATCTGAAGTTTAGAAACTAACTACCGAAGAATTTAGCATTGCATGGGGAGCAGTTTTTCAAACCAAGCACTAACTAATCATGTACTCTCACAGCAAGGTCAATGGGATTTCCAGTGTCCAGGTGGATTTTACCACTGCGCTCTGACTATCCAAATTCCAACACTTTTATGATGGCGTCAAGGTGTATTAGCACATGTTGTGTTGGCCCAGTTAAAGGTAAAGAGTATAGCCCAGGCTACTCTCCACCACAGGATAGAATAGTGCAGGACAAGTCATTCTCTTCTTTCTCACAATCATCACCCCAAAACACAGGGAAGTTTTTCCAACAGCCAACATGATTGTTTGGAAGGAGTTGGGGGAACCCTTACAAGGAATAGCTGAACCTCCATGCACACAGAGACTGCGTGCAGGAGCTGAGAAAACAGCGTACAGTTTGTTGATGGGGGTTACTGGGAGTGGACATAACCGAGTCAGTATCACATTCACTGCTCATTCAACTGCAAGTTTTACATTCAGTTACTGGGCAACGTCAGAAGCGAGCTCTCACTTTATTAAGCACGCCAGAGCACCAGGCATGCTTTACGCTTACTTGTACATGAAGCTCTTTATCCAGCTGGCTGATTCCTTGGGCGAGCTTTGCGAGCTGCTCAGCTATCACCGCCCGATGGATCGACTGCGACGTGTAAGCTTTCACATCGAAGTCCTCCCTGAAGAAGTCAGCGTAACACTCTGAAAAAGACTGAGATGTTATCTTCATGCTTCAGACCTGCTGCACTGACGGATGTACACCACGCAGCGCTGGACGTACCCCGCCAACACAACACAGCACACCGAGCTGAGAAGTGAGTCCACGTGGCAAAGCCCACGACTTCATGGAACCACAGTGCATCCCACAGCGGGCTCAGCTTATGCTACGTGAGGGAACTACACTCCAGTGGTGACTTTTAACGAAGACGCGCGCTACTTTGTACACAGCGCTGCCTTCCCTCAGGAGCACTGGGCAGCCCTGCGGAGGGAAGCAGCCCGGGAACAGGGCCCGCTTTCCCGCTCCCCTCCGCCCCACGAACTTTCTGCTGCGTGACACCACGGAGGCCCAACGCCGCAGCACCGTGACCGCGCCTCACCGTCCGCCTGCAGCTCTGCCAGCGCCGGGGCTGGGGCTCCGCCGCCCGCTTCCTCCATACCGCCCGCTTCCTCCATGCCGCCCGGCGTCACTGCCCGGCGGCGGCGCGCGGCGATGATGGCGGAGCGGGGCGGGGCGGACATGGCGGCGCGGCGGGACGCTGAGGGGGGAGTTCGCTGTACATGAGCGGGGACGTCGCGGAACGCAAACAATGCCCCGGGACGGACCCCGCGGGCCTGTTTCGGGCTGGGCGCGTTGTGAAGATGTGTGCTCCGATGGTTCGCTACTCCAAGTGAGTAACTGCCGGCAGGCTGCGTGCGGCGGGCGGCTGTCGTGGCGGGAACGCGGGCGGGTAGCTTCTCGTGGGGCTGTTTGTGGACGCGGACATGTTTGTCGTACGGTTACATGCAGACATCCCCGCAGCGCTGCGTGTCAGAGCGGCTCGGGAGGTAAATGTCCGCTCTGCATGCCCTGTCCCCGCAGGCTGCCGTTCCGCACCCTGGTCCGGCGGTACGGCTGCGATCTGTGCTACACCCCCATGGTCGTGGCGGCCGACTTCGTGAGATCAGCCAAAGCCAGGGACAGCGAGTTCACAACAAACGCAGGTAATCCTGTTACATGCACCACTGCTGCCTTCTTGGAATGTTTTATGTGCCAACGGCATTCTGGCTTCCGTCAGAAATAGTGAAGCCTGCAGGACGGGCAGGTGATGATCCCTCTGTACTCGGATCTGGTGAGGCTACACCTCGGGTGCTGTGTTCATTTTGGGGCCCTCGCTACCAGAAAGTTACTGAGGCGCTTTCCCAGAGAAGGGGAACAGTTCTGTGAGGGGTCCGGAGCACAGCTCCTACAGCTGAGAGAGCTGAGATGGTTCAGTGTTGGGAAGGGGAGCTCAGGGACACCTTACCACTCCTTACAGCTGCCTGAAGGGAGATTGTGGTGAGGTGAGGGTCTGCCTCTGCTTCCAGGTAACAGCAGCATGATGAGAGGGAACGGCCTTAAGCTGTGCCATAGAGGGTTCAGGTTGGATATTGGGACAAATTTCTTCTCGTGATAATGCACTGAAACAGGCTACACCCCAAACCGTTTTCATATTCCCTCATCAGTTGTGTTTTGTTGCTGAACATGATGTTACATGGTACAGATTATTCCTTTGGCCAGTTTTAGATCTGTCCAGTCCCAGTTCCTTGCCCGCCCGTGGCCTATTTGCTAGGAGGCAGACAAGTAAAAAATTAGTTTTGACCCTGCCATCACTGTTCAGCAAAAGTTGAAGCATTGCTGCATTATCAACAATGTTTTTTGTCACAAAATTCAAAACATAGCACCATACAGACTGCCGTAAAGAAAGTTACCTCCATCCCAGCCAGACCCAGTAAATAAAGATCGAGGAGTCATAGAATGGTTTCAGTTGGCAGAGACCTTTAAGTTCATCTAGATCCAACCCTATGCTATAGGCAGAGACACCTCCCTCTAGACCAGGTTACTCACAGCGCCATCCAGCCTGGCCTTGAGTGCTTCCAGGCTAAGGAGCCCCAGCTCTCTCAGTCTGTCCTTGTAGGGAAGGTGCTCTGGCCCTCTGATCATCTTCATGGCCTTCCTCTAGACTTACTGCAACAACTCCATGTCTTTCTTGGGTCTTTCTTATCCACTGGGTGGTCCACCCATCAAATCCACATCCCTCCAATTTGGAGATAAGGAAGTGGTGGGGGACCATGTCAAAGGCCTTGCACAAGTCCAGGTAAATGACATCAGTCGCCTTCCCTTTGTCCACCAATGCCATCACTTCATCATAGAAGGTCACCAGACTGGTTAAGCATGACTTTCCCCTGGTGAAGCTGTGCTTGCTGTCTTGCACACGCTCATCGCTCATGTGATCAAGCATGTCGTCCAGGAGGATCTGTTCCATCTTCTTCCCAGGTGCAGAGATGAGACTCACCAGCCTGTAGTTCCCCAGTTCCTCCTTGCTCCCTTTCTTGTAAACAGGAGTGATGTGACCCTTCCTCCAATCATCCGAGTTCTCACCTGACAGCCACAACTTTTCAAATACGATGGAAAGCAGCTCAGCAACCACCTCAGCCAGCTCCTTCAGAACCTTGGGATACACGCCATCCAATCCCATTGACTTGTACACATTCAGTCTCACGAGGCAGCCTCAGACTTGCTCTGCCCTTACACTGGGGGGGGGTTACTGCCCCAGTACCCACCTAGAGGTTTAGGGATGCAGGACTCAGGGACCTGAGAAATATTAGAATCCTGGCTGCCAGTGAAGACTGAGGCAAAGAACTCATTCAGTACCTCAGCCTTCTCTTCCTCCGTTGAAGCCAATTTTCCTTTTACCTTCACCTAAGGAGGTACACTCGTTTTGGCCTGTCTCTTCTGGCCAATCTACCTGTAGAATGTCTTCATACTGTTTTTCACATCCCTCACCAACTTCAGTTCTGCCTGTGCCTTGGCTTTCCTGATCCCATGTCTGCAAGTCCAGATGGCATCCCTGTATTCTTCCCAGCTGACACACCCTTGTTTCCAGAGCTTGTATGCACCTTTCTTTGCCCTCAGTATGCCCAGCAGGTCCTTGCTGAGCCATGCCAGTTTCCTTTCTCCTCTGTCTGCTTTCTTCTTCAGAGAGATGGACAGCTCTTGTGCTCCCAGAAAGGCAACCTTGAAGAGTAGCCAGTCCTCCTCAACATCTTTGTCTTTAAGGACAGCATCCCAGGAGCAAATTTAAAAATAGTAATAAATTATAAGGAGTTATGCAGAGTCCTGGCTAGGTAAGGGAAAAAAGTAGTATAGAATGAAATCGTAAAATATATCAAGTTAGAAGGGACTCCTAAGGGTCATTGAGTCCAACTGCTGGCTGCACACAGCACCACCCAAAAATCTGAACATACGTATGTGGGAAGAGAGAACAGTATAGATACAGATCAGCTGGCACAAAGTGGTTGTAAGAGAAAAGTGGAACAAGGAACATACAAGCGTGGGCTGCAACTAGAGGAATGGAGAAAGCACTGCCAACATGCTAGTAAGATTGGCCTGTAGGATCTACAAAGTATAATGATTCCATCTCTTCGTGCCTCTGAGTCAGTGGTTTTGTAAGGTAATAGTAGTTTTTGTATAGATAATAGTAGTAGAAATATAATTTGTGATTTCATGCCTTATTCGAATACAGCAGGTCAAGTGGGGAAGAATCACAGTGGGAAGCACAGATATACTCTTACTAATGGAGTGCAACATGAAAGAAAGCTTGAATATATTTTTGTTGCTCAGAATGAACAAACTGACATATAGAGCTCAGGGGTCCACAGAGCCACTGTTCCACCTCTTGCATCTGTTTGTATTTTTCATGTTCACAACGTCCAGTACACTTTAGCTTAGTAGTATCTTTTGGCAGATAATGGGATGGAGAAAGAGGAAATTCTTCTCATTGTTGTCTGCCGACAAGCAGTGCAGGATGAAATGTTCTACTGCTGTAATATTTTTTCCCTACTCACCTCTTTCATGCTGGCCTTAATTTTATGGCCTCCACAACCATTCTGCATCTAACAGCTTCGTATTTATATCATTAGCATTTATGCTTTTAACAAATAGCTCCACAACCGACTGTAACATTTTAAAATCATTTGTTCACTTTTCTGGGCATTTTTTATTCTAATAAGCAGAGTAGGTTTGCAGCCTGCAATTGCAATTTTTTGCTCTTAGTTTTTTTGTTTGTTTGTTTGTTTGTTGTTTTTTTGACATTGTCATTTCTGCATTGTGTACTTCTGAAATAGTGGTAGATGCTTCCTGTGTCTGCTGCTAAGAATTTAATTATGATTAGACTTAGCATTTTTATTACTTAATACTCAGCTGAAAAACAAGGAGCCTGGAATTATTTGAGTATATTAGCTGTATCAGTATAAATCTTTTCAGCTAGAGCACTGTCTAAATGGACATAGTTTTGAAAATACACAAGGGATTTTTTGGGGCGTGCTAGAGTTTTGGGTAACTTGTAGAAGTTTCTTAACTGAGAGGATACTCCTGCCCTCTCTGACTTTAGCTCCATTACTTCAATAAGTTAGTAATTTCCACTAAGACAGGGAAATCTTTGGAAGCACTTACGGTCTGTTCAGTACCAGAAGTACATGTGCTGTGTGCATTTGTTGACTCTTCTCTTTTCATTGATGCTCAGATATTTTTCTAACCCTGTTGCCAATCTCTCTTAACTGCAGCAATAGTTCATTTGGAAAGTAACTGCTAATACTGAGATATTTTTAGATGCCTTTCATGTAATGCAGCAGGTGTCAAAGAGGAGAGCCTGTTCCAAATGGCCATCTGGCTCTCTACAGGGGCTTAGTAGATCACAAATAGTTCACCAACCCACTCTGAGGGGCACTGACGCTTTGGTTTCCCACTAAAGAAAAATCCATGATAGCTGCCTCCACCTGTGTGCTCCCATTCCAGCTCTGTATACTGACAAAACCCAGCCATGTTGACATTGAAGCAAAAAGGACCTGGGATGAGGAAGGGGAGAGTTTATACTGGAAGCCACCTCAGTAGTACACTCATATTTCTGTTCTTTAACATCTTTTACTGAGTCTGGATTTTTTGGAATATCAGCATGATCTGTGCTTTACATCTATGTCCTACAGCAGGAAGCTCAATTCTCTTTTGTTTTTCTTTTTATCTTAGAGCCTACCTTTGGTCTTCTTAATAATGTGTTCCTGTAAGATATCTTCTCTTCTTTCATTTTTGCTGTTACAGGAGTTCCTGGTTTTTGGCCATAAATGACTACGTGAGGCAGAAGCAAGCACATCAGAAATCTTTTTTGATAATTGTGTGTCATACACAGCTATAGGAAAACACAGCAGCCTGTAAGCAGCCTGATACAACTGTGGAACAGATCATGCTTTAATTGTAGCTCTCTTCGGCAGGAAATACTCCTTAGCAGCTCCAGAAATGCACTGTAGGCCTCCTCAGAATGGGTATCTTCAGCAAGACAAGAAAGTAATCATACTTTCAGCTCATTGCTCTGCTTTCGTAAAGATTTTCATATCAACAGGGGATTTATTTTAATAAGTTAAAAATAAATAATCCTTAAAGTCCTAAAGATTTCTCACAGCTAAAATTGTGGTCAAAAGGAAGAGTTTGAGAGTAGCACACTGGTGAGCAATGAGAAAGTTTGCATCAGCCTGTGCATGGGCAGTGGCATAGCACGATGAGGCCTCTGGCAAGGCTCTGGAAGAGTTGTAGTCAGTTACAACAGCGTTCCTATGTCGCATCCTATCAAGGAAGGGAAGGGTATTCAGATTCACAAACCCCCCTGGTTAGATCAAGGTGAAACAACACTCAGGTCTGTGCATAAGAGGAAAAAACATCACCTGTGATAGCAGATTTCCAGAACTTATCCTGCATGTGTTGGCTGCACCACAATTGTATCTGCTTAAGCAATACGGTTTTATAGAGATTCAAGTAAGCTTTGGGTTACTTAACAACTTAAAGAAAGAAAAGGAGATCACCAGTCCTGGGTCCCATGTTAAGCATGTTGACAAGGGGGGTGCCTGGCACAGAACAAAGAAGGGAGGCAGCAGCAAGAAGGGCAAGGATGGTCCCCAGCCCGTTTGTAGATGGCTCCAAGTCCAGTATGGGTTGAGACACCAGACACCAGCCAAATCAAAGCAAGAGGTACCAGGGTCCCTCTCGTGGTCTGACCATTTCTATGGCATTGTTCTGGGCTCTTCTAGGAGCGGTTGAAACATGAGTCAAATTTAGGGCGGTAACACCCAGCTCCTACCTGTGGCTTAATTGTCTGTCAGGGTGGTGTCCAGCTCACATTAACAGCCACTTGGGGCTCCTCCCCTACATCCTTTCTGTGGTACCACCCTGTAAAATAGCTGAAAAAATCACTGTCAGAATGGAGTCATGGAGCATATTTGCTTCTGTACATACTTTTTGGAGTTCAGTACAACCTGAGCTGGTGAGATTACGTTACAGTGCAGCTTGACCTTTTAGATTTTATTTTAATAATGGTGGTGTAATGGAGAAAATAAAAACCTAATAGAGAACAGATACAGAACAGATTTACGTTGGAGTTACAGTGTCACTAGTGATGTTTTTATTTTATTTGGTTTCAATCTTTAAGTGTTCTGTATCTAAGAACATTATACAATACAAAGAAACAATAACTGAAGAAATTATTTTCCCATTATGAATTTGTGAATAGTCTGAATTAATAATGCTGCTTTTAAACAAGCTATTGACTTTGGCAATTGTAAACAAATGTGTATTTGTTTAGATTTTTAAGAAAGTTAAACACATCTAAATAATGAAATGATCAAAAAATGGTTTTTTTCTTTTTTTCAATCTCTAAATATCTTTTCATTGGAGTAGGTGATAATCCATTGATCGTTCAGTTTGCTGCTAAAGAAGCACAGGTTTTATGTGATGCTGCCCTTCTCGTCTGTCCTTTCGCAGATGGAGTAGACCTAAACTGTGGCTGTCCTCAGAGGTAAAGATTTGAAAAAAATGGTTAAGTATGATTAAATTAATTTGAGAATAAGGGATGCTGGCCTTTGTTTTCACAGTCATTTCTGTCTTGATTTAAAAATAGACTTTGAGATTGAAATAGCTTTTCAACTTGTCAGACCAAAATGTATGTGTGGCAAGATGTTGTTCTGAATGTTCTGAGATGCCCATGGTCACCATGGGAAGACCAGGTGCCTTGAAGGCTTGCCTCTTTTCATTTCTAAGATACTGAGGGTTGGCACAGAAGTGAAGTGTCCATCCCTATGTCTTGGCAGCTGTAGCATTTGGCTTTCCAGAAAAAGAGCTTTGCTGCAAATAATCTGGAGAGTGTCTTGAGAAATAACATGGCAATTCCCAAAGTAATGAGACACGTCCCTCATGTCTCAGACTTAAGCAAGTGAAGAATGCTCCCTAAAATGTAATTATACAGATTATATTACTCATAAAGTGCTGAACAGAATTCCTTCCATCTTTTATTAGATTTGGAAATAGAGTGAATTAGTGATCTGTTAAAGACTTTGTCTTGACAAAATAGTAATGCACAAATGAAGATTCTCACTGACTGGTTCAATTGAGAACCATTTACTATGTATTTGTCAGGCAGTCTTTTCCTAAGTAAGTTTCTCAAAAATAGATGTAGGACAGCAAGAGATAATATTGCAGTGTAAATACTTACGGTTCAGTAATAGCAAAGGTTATCTTCTGCCAATCAAAAGTAATTGTTGTCATTACATCAGGAAAATATTACTGAAATCAGCTTCTTACTCCACTTCAAATGTCTTCAACATTATGTCTTCGTAATTTAACGTTTATCTTCCTTGTAAGCCTATTTTGTGAATAGAACTGGGAATAGATTAGTTACCTGTTCAAAATTTATCATAGCAAATCAGAAACTGAACCAGGATCTAAAAGCTGGTGTCACTCCACAAACATGATCAAACTACAGCCATTATAATCTCTGCTTACTCAACCACACATTCTAAAGGCTATAAAGAAAGAAACTGATACATTTAACTGAAATTGATCTGCATTTTTCAGTTGTAGAATACAAATGTTATTTTTTCTTTCAAAGATGGGCAATGGCAGAAGGTTATGGTGCTTGCTTAATAAATAAACCAGAGCTAGTTCAAGATATGGTGAGACATGTACGGAATCAGATCGACAATCCTCGATTTTCAGTATCTATTAAAATAAGGTATGTCTAACATACTATTTGCAGTACATGGAACAATCCTTTTAATGTTTTTCTTAAGAAATATGTTTGTGTAATAGTTACACTACAATATATGTAATTCTATTAATGCAATATTACAAATTATTGTAAGTTTCTTAATTGAGATTTTTAGTTTCAGGTGGTAAGAGTATCTGGGGCAGGTAATCCCAGCCTCAGATGCTACAACCAGCATAGTCTTTGACTACTTGCCCAGATATCAGAGTGGATGCCAGAATTCTCTTGCAATCCAGAAGACATGATAGTACAAGTTAAAAGGTTTAGAATTCCATGAAATAAAAGCAGTACATAGTCTATAATCATGAGGACTTACTCTGTGAGCTGCTGTTACCTATAAAAGGTAGAATAAGAAATCTGGGAACCAGTCCACACAGCTGCTGAAAGAACATGTTCTCCTTCCCTTCATCACTTTCTGAACCTGTATAAACTGTTGGTCTATTTTACTTTTTACTTTACATTTCATCCACTATTTATGTTCACATCCCATGGTGCTTTTGAATACTGTTGGCTAAGTTGAAACTGTGCAATCCCTCAGAACAGGAGAACTGTTATAAACTGGATTTTTTTTCCAGTTATGCAAAGTAATGACAATTAATTTAGAGTCTTTTAGGCACCTTTGCTTAATCTCTATAAAATTTACTACATATGCTTCAGAGATGGCATGTAATTGGGAAATGATAAATGGTGATTTCAGTAAA
>VXAB01003623.1:110253-156868 GCA_013399175.1 Odontophorus gujanensis
TAAGTAAGTTTCTCAAAAATAGATGTAGGACAGCAAGAGATAATATTACAGTGTAAATACTTACGGTTCAGTAATAGCAAAGGTTATCTTCTGCCAATCAAAAGTAATTGTTGTCATTACATCAGGAAAATATTACTGAAATCAGCTTCTTACTCCACTTCAAATGTCTTCAACATTATGTCTTCGTAATTTAACGTTTATCTTCCTTGTAAGCCTATTTTGTGAATAGAACTGGGAATAGATTAGTTACCTGTTCAAAATTTATCATAGCAAATCAGAAACTGAACCAGGATCTAAAAGCTGGTGTCACTCCACAAACATGATCAAACTACAGCCATTATAATCTCTGCTTACTCAACCACACATTCTAAAGGCTATAAAGAAAGAAACTGATACATTTAACTGAAATTGATCTGCATTTTTCAGTTGTAGAATACAAATGTTATTTTTTCTTTCAAAGATGGGCAATGGCAGAAGGTTATGGTGCTTGCTTAATAAATAAACCAGAGCTAGTTCAAGATATGGTGAGACATGTACGGAATCAGATCGACAATCCTCGATTTTCAGTATCTATTAAAATAAGGTATGTCTAACATACTATTTGCAGTACATGGAACAATCCTTTTAATGTTTTTCTTAAGAAATATGTTTGTGTAATAGTTACACTACAATATATGTAATTCTATTAATGCAATATTACAAATTATTGTAAGTTTCTTAATTGAGATTTTTAGTTTCAGGTGGTAAGAGTATCTGGGGCAGGTAATCCCAGCCTCAGATGCTACAACCAGCATAGTCTTTGACTACTTGCCCAGATATCAGAGTGGATGCCAGAATTCTCTTGCAATCCAGAAGACATGATAGTACAAGTTAAAAGGTTTAGAATTCCATGAAATAAAAGCAGTACATAGTCTATAATCATGAGGACTTACTCTGTGAGCTGCTGTTACCTATAAAAGGTAGAATAAGAAATCTGGGAACCAGTCCACACAGCTGCTGAAAGAACATGTTCTCCTTCCCTTCATCACTTTCTGAACCTGTATAAACTGTTGGTCTATTTTACTTTTTACTTTACATTTCATCCACTATTTATGTTCACATCCCATGGTGCTTTTGAATACTGTTGGCTAAGTTGAAACTGTGCAATCCCTCAGAACAGGAGAACTGTTATAAACTGGATTTTTTTTCCAGTTATGCAAAGTAATGACAATTAATTTAGAGTCTTTTAGGCACCTTTGCTTAATCTCTATAAAATTTACTACATATGCTTCAGAGATGGCATGTAATTGGGAAATGATAAATGGTGATTTCAGTAAATTATACATCTTTATTAAATATATATATTTACCTTCCCACATAAGTATTTTCTTTGTACGGGTATGTATAGAAATCTCTGGTGACTCCTCTTCATGGAGGGCTTTTATACAGTTCAGGCAGCTTGCTAGCTAATGCTTTAATTCCTTGGAATTTTAGGATACATGAAGACTTAAAAAAAACAGTAGACCTGTGTAAAAAAGCTGAAGCAACTGGAGTTTCTTGGATTACAGTACATGGGAGAAATATAGAAGAAAGACATCAGCCTGTACATTATGATGCAATTAAAGTAATTAAAGAAAGCATGCAGATACCTGTTGTGGCTAATGGAGACATTAAAACTTTAAAAGATGCTGAAAATGTTCATCACCTGACAGGAGCAGATGGTAAGATAAAACATACCTTATTTTCTAAGTAAATGTACAAATTAAATTTCTGAGTATTTATTTTGGCTATAAGTAGGACATTGTTTGCATCTTTTCCTCTGAGGAGACAAAGAAAGGATGTTGTTCAAGATGCCTAATAAGCTCATAAACAGAATCTCTTGTAATCATCAGAGAACTGGAGCATTGTTATTCCGAGTCACAAATTGATTTGAAAGGCAAACTACAAAAGCTCTTTGTTTAATTATGCTCTCATCACTCAGTAGTGGAGTTAGTGACAGAGTTCAAGGGGGACCTTCAGACGTCCACTCTGTCTATGGAGCTGATTGTTTATTACAAAACTGTAAATTTTGGTTTGAAAACCTCTACATCCTAAAAATGGTAACAGATTTCTTATAGTAAGAGTATGGAAGAAGAAAGATGAACAATTAAGCCAGACACTTAATAATTAAGACGGTTTGCTTCAAGTACTCAGTGTGACACTGTACTCTCTTATCTATCTATTTACCTTGCCTTTACTGCAGTGAAATATGGGAGTGAAAAGTTGCCCTACAGTTACAATAGATTCCTGCAACTGTCTGTAGTTTGAAGCCAACACTGAAGTTCAGTATATATCTTGAAGAAATTATCTGGATCTACGTACTTTGAGTCATACAGTTAACAGGGTATACAGAATATATAACAAGACAGAGAACAGTAGCTAGTGTCGTAAGTAGAGTTCTTATGGCAGGTTTCTGTTGACATCATTGGTGTTTAAAAAAAACAACAAAAAATATTTGCACCAAACTGCTGCTGCAGTGGCTTTCACCCCAAATACAAAGCAGGAAGAAAATGCATTACAGAAAAGCATATTCTTGTATCCTGTCTGACTTTCTTGAATAACAAAATATAAAACACCAAACTGTCTAACATGTGACATTACAAAACATAGTAAGTACAAACCAGAAACTGCATATTTATTTGTTTTATACATTCCTGAATTTTTTTTTTTCATTTTTGGTCATCCTATTTTCTAGGAAGAGACTAAATGGGACATTGTATGTTGACAATGCAGGAAAACAATCGTTTTTTCACAGAAATATTTCCGTAGAGATTGACTGGATTTGTCTGCCACTTTGGGAATATAGTAAATTGACTTATTCAGAAAGCAGACATTTACTGTAGACAGGAGCCATGAGATCTCCATAACTGAAACTTGAGCTGTTAATGGAAGAATGATTCGGCTCAGTGAGTCAGCTGAGTTGCACTAAAAATAACTTCAGCATTTTACTACTCCTGTGTGTTTACGTCATGATTATACATTTAGAAAACGAGCTTATTATGTGTGTAGCAAATAAAAACAAAATACTATTGAATTGCTGTTTAAAAAGTAGAAAGGGCTCTTTTCCCTTTGTTTTGCATCAGAATTTCTGGAAGGTTATGCCAATGAGTTGAATGAGTTGACAGGTGGTATAGGTACTCAGGGGTTGGGCTATTAAACTGATTTCTTTGATGTAGATACAATACTCACCCCTGTTGTTCTCCCATTACTTGTTCTAATGGATGCTATAAAATAGGTGCTATAAAAAAAGATGTAATGATAAATTTAATGTAACTGACTGTTTTAATTTGCAATTTGAAGGTGTAATGGCGGCTAGAGGACTCTTAGCAAATCCAGCTATGTTTGCAGGATACGAAGAAACACCTTTGAAGTGCATCCAGGATTGGGTTGACATTGCTCTTGAGCATGGGACTCCTTTTACATGTTTTCACCACCACTTAATGTACATGATGGAACGGATAACTTCAAAACAAGAAAAAAAAGTTTTTAATGTGTTATCAAGTACCGCAGCAGTTCTAGATTACCTGGATCATCATTATGGTGTGTGTAGCTGAAAAGCATTTCAGCTATATGTAAACCTGTATTTTGCGATTGCTGACACATTGCTACAGTTTTACTTGGGCTTTTGCTGAATAAATTCATAACACAGTGTAGATATTTTCAATACAGCTCAATATTGAGATCAGGCTGATAGTTTATATTTTTAGTGTTTTTACATCAGTGTATTTAACTAAAGAAATTCTGCACATTCCACAAATGTGTAATTCTATTTACAGTGCATTACTGCACAGAGGATTGGCTATTGTGTGACTGAAGTGATTTATTTTTTCACCAATTGCTTATAGCAGTATGTTAGCAAAACTAAGGCCTTTTTAAAGTGGTACTTCCTAAAATCAGGTCTACTCATAAATAATACAAAAAATGTATGACCAAAACAATACAAAGGGAGCAATTACAGAAATATTTGCCTTAACTGACATAAGATGTGCTTTTAAATTTTAGTAGACTTTTTCAGCTTAACAACTGAGACTTTGAAGCCCAGTGCTGTACCCTCTCCAATCAGATGTTCCTTTTGCCATCTGAAATATAAATTTATAACTCAGAAAAAATCCAAAATCAATATAATGAAAGAAACCTGTAATACGTATGACGGAAGGAAGGAGAGAGTAAAATGAAGAGAGTTTAAATCAGTACAGATGTAGATGGATCTGGAATACAGGACTGGAAAGTTCAGTGTAATCAAAGTTGGTATTAGTTACCCAGAACTATCTAGGCCAAAGAAAAGCTGACAGATTCCCTCAGTAGGACTCCCGCATGCTTTCTGCAGGCGTGCTGCTTATCAAAGCATGACAGCTGTTGTGGTTTTGTGATTTTTGTTGTCGGTATTCCACATCAGAAGATGACCTAAACCACGGGAGTGAAAGCGTTAACGCTGTGCGTGGGCGGGCAGAGGAAGTGGGGCGGAGCTCCCGGCCGGAACTCAGCGCCGCTCTCGCGCATTCTGTCTCTGGCTGTTGCTGCGCGCGGATGTTGGTGTGCTTGCTCTGCCGTCTGATAGCGTAAGGTCTCGTATTCTTGCGTGCTGTTGTTTCTTCTGTCAGTTTGTTTGATTTCGTTGTCTGTTCCGTTAAATTACCGTTCCTCCTCAGATCTCTGCCTTTTTTTGCTTTTTTAGATTCATCTGCTGTCTCCGTGCCCCTCCCCCTCTCCCGGAGCGCGCAGCCGCGTTGCAAAAGGCGGGGCGGATTTTTTTTTTCTAATTTTTTTGTTTTGTTTTGTTTTTTGTTTTTTGTCTCTGTCACGGACTCAGAGATAACTCCGTGACAATCGTTGGTGGAGGATCTCTACTGCATTTTAAGAGCATTGTATAGAGGACTAAGGACCATGATGTTCTTTGGAACTTGTTGGTTTCTTTTTAAGCTGATCATGTTCGGTGCCGGAGTTGCATCTACGTATAACAAATTAATGGCACTGATGGAGATATCTGCCTGGAGCCCACACATCCCGGCTAATGTAACTATCAGTACGATATTTGAACTAATTTCCAGGTTTTCTTCTCAGTTCCTTATGCACATTCAGGATGCCAGCTTATGGACTGTGTTCTCACTCTCCTTGATTGTACCCATTGCAATAATAATTTGCATAATGTGGAGTAAGCTTGTCTCAAAACCAGAGAATGTTGAATGGCAGGGAAAGTGGGAAGATTTAGGAAAGAGATTAGAAGCGTGGGGGCCCCCGGTGTCATGGGATTTTACTCTTGAACACCTGTGGGATCCTAAGAAACTCGGTGAGTATTTAGGCAGAGGATCATGTGGCTCAGGAAGATCTGAGAAGGAACGGATTGTTTGGGGCTTGGCTTGTGCTTATCGAGCTATATATAATACTATGCTGGAGAGAGACGGTTTCCAACTGGAGATCCAAACCAAATGGGGAAACCTCCAAGACAAACCCAACCAATCACAGGAAGCACCAGTATCAATGTTGGTTGCCCCTGTGGAAGGCCAGAAATGGAAACCTGTGTCCTCGCGTCTAGAACAGAAAGAAGAAGAAGCAGAGGAAGAAGAAGAAGATCCAGGCGAGGGGCCCTCCCCAAACCCACCATCACTGAGAAAGGCAACCGAGGAAAGTGAGATACATGGAGAGGAGAGTGAGGAGGTGGTAGTCACCTTTACCACTATTCGTCGACCCCTGAAAATGTCTGAAATCCAAGGCTTTAGAAAAGAATTTCTGCGGCGCTCAAATGAAACTGTTGTCATCTGGTTGCTTCGGTGTTGGGACAAAGGTGCCGGCAGCGTGTCCCTAAATGGTAGAGAAGCTCGCAAACTAGGAAACATTGCCCGAGACCGCGCTATCCATAAACAGATTAGTAGATGTCTGAACGGAGTCACCACCCTCTGGGAACGAATGCTAGTAGCTGTAAAGGAGAGATATCCCTACAGAGATGATCTGGAGCCTGAGACAAACGAATGGAATACTGTTGCAGAAGGCATCCACTATTTGAGACAAATAGCTGTAGTGGAAATGCTGTATGATCGCATGTTTGTTCTTAATGATCCACGCCAGGACCGTGATCCTGAGAGAGTGAGGAGTCCACCCGATATGTTGGAGAAGCTCTCAAGAACAGCACCGGAGAAGTATGCCAGTACACTAGTAAGAACGCTCGATAGGTACAAGGGCCAACATAGAAGACCCCCAGTTTTTGAACTGATTATTACACTTCAGACCTTTGAACAACAACTTCCACCATCCCATGTTTCCATTTCAGCCATAGCAAAGGTAGCAGAAAGAGTGAAAGAAATGGAGAAGACACAGGAGTGCATACTGAAGAAGCTGCAGAACCGTATCCGTCAACTGGAAGAGCGCATCACCTGTCCTATTTGCATCGATGACCAAATCAAACTGGTCTTCCAGTGCGGTCATGGCTCTTGCTCAGACTGCAGCACAGCCCTTACTGTCTGTCCCATCTGCCGGCAGGCAATCCGGGAGAGGATTCAGATCTTTGTCTGAGGATACGCTTGCTTCGCTTCCCATTCCCACCTGCTTTATATCCTTTTTGTTTGCATTTTAGAAGAGAACCACTGCTCATTCCGGCTACCTGCAAAGCCACTGTGAAGGGTGGGGTGTGGGGAAATGTGACTTGGGTGAAGGTGGAGGGGAGGGGGTGTCTTCCACTTGCAGTGTCATAAAGGCAAGAAGCGGTGCTGGAGGGCAGGCATCCACCTCACCTTGTGCTGCTGGTCAATTGGAAGGACATGAAGTGAAGAATGCTGAAGTGTTCTGCTGAAGGCAGAAGAGACTTCCAGACCAGAGGCAGATAGACTTCCACATGCAGATGTTTGCAAGGGCATCCTGCTCCACTGACTGCATCATGTCCAGTGCCCTGTAGTGTCAGATTTGCAGCCTTGCATTGCTCTGGAAGGAGATGCTGTAGAAGGATATACCTTGTACCTTGGCAGGCGGTAGCAAAGCGTATGCTTGCACTTTACACAAGGAGATAGCAGAGAAGATCAGTCATGGCCATGAGTCCTCGTTGCCTGTCAGTGGTAGGGTGGTAATGTCCTAAGACAGCATGCTTTCTGAACTAATGCTTAATGGCTGTATAGGATTTGGACTGGAAGAACTGTCATGGTTTTATGATTTTTGGTACTGGTATTCCACATCATAACATCATGTAGTGCATTTAGAGTTAATGCTCCAGCTCCATGGATCATCGATAGTTCCAGGTATACCTGTCTCAGAAGAGAACTACATTCCCCAGAGTACTTTGCGATGCTTTGTGTTTTTACGTGTTTACATTCAGAGGGAAAGATAAAAACTGTCTGCGGTCACGGGACACTCTCTTTCCTTTGGGATCGACTCAGCAGTGGGTGCTCGCTGCCGTCTCGCCTTCAGCGTTAGCGTAAGGCCTTTGGTTTATTGGACAGTCTCTCTTGCTCATTTTATTTGATTTATTAGCTTTAATTCCAATTATATTATATTGTGTTATTTGGCTTTCTGATATCTTATTTAGTAAATTAGCTTTCCTCCTCAGATCATTGCCACTGTTTTGTTCCTAGACCCATCTCCCTATTCCCTCTTCCCTTTCCCCCTTCCCCTTTCCTTAACTATGGACACTGCTGCACAGATTATCCACGACTGTGACACATGCCACAATTAAACAAGCCAAGAGGATGAAACCTCTTTGGGGGGAAGGGTGATGGCTAAAGTATAAATATGGGGAGGCGTGGCAGGTTGATTATATCACCTTGCCACATACTCGCAATGGTAAGTGTTATGTGCTTACCGTGGTGGAAGCAACCACTGGGTGGCTTGAAACACATGCAGCACCCCATACTACCACCCAAAATACCATCTGAGGCTTGGAGAAGCAAATCTTGTGGTGACATAGAACCCCAGAAAGAATTGAGTCCCATTATGGGACTCATTTCAAAAATTCACTTGTGAATATTTGGGCCAAAGAACACGGTATTGAATGGATCTGTCATATCCCCTACCATGCACCAGCTGCTGGTAAGATCGAGTGCTACAACAGGTTGTTAAAAGCCACGTTGAAAGCAACAGGTGGTGGAACATTTAAGCATTGGGAGAAGCATTTGGCAGAAGTCACCTGGTTGGTCAACACTAGGGGACCAGTCAACCGAGATGGCGCTACACAGTGTAGCTCCCTACAGACCATAGAGGGAGATAAGGTCCCTGTGGTATGCATAAGGAGCATGTTGGGAAAAGCGGTGTGTGTCCTTCCAGCCTGTGGAAAGGACAAACCTCTCCATGGAACCATTTTTTGCACAGGGACCTGGATTCACCTGGTAGGTGATGAAGAAAAATGGGGACATCCGGTGTGTACCACAAGGGAATTTGATGTTGGGGGAGTGCAGTCAGTGATTCCACGTATATATATGTATAGATATGTTTGTATGCAATGCATGTTAATTACTGTTTTGTTTGTATATAGATAGATATTAAGCATGATGTGGAATAAGGGGTGTGGGTTTTTTCTGGGTTTCTTTTTGTGTCCCTGTCACGGCCTCTGATCTAAGATAAATGTGTGACAACAGCCATTTGGCTTTGGATCTTTGTAAAGGAGGAAAATTAGAACAAGATAACATTGCACACCAGCTGCATTTGTTCTGCAAAGGAGATTTCACAAATGCGTGTAGTACAAATGTTTGTAATCAAATAATTTGTTTCCTTTCTATGTTTACACAGAAATTAATAGAAGAAATTGCTTAGTTTTCTAACTGATACTTCCATGCGTATTCAAGTGTATGGTTCGGAATTTTCTAAATAAATTCCTTGCTTTCGTATTGTAATTTGTTTATTGCAATGTACGCTATGACAGCCTGGGGGAGGGGGTGTTGCTTTGATGTCTTTCCCCATATCTGTTTAGATATCTACATTCTTAACAAACAAGAGTTAGAAAAGTGTGACCCTAGTCATCTAGTCTTTTTAGGAACTGAATACTTGATGATTCTGAAGACAGCAGTTGTTGTCCCTGTGTGATATCAATTATAGAGATTTCTGCCTGAAGTAAAAGACCTTGGTTGCAGTTAATATTGCTAGTAATTAAGGAGTGCTTGATCTGGCCAATTAAGTACCATAAAAGTCAATGGAAGTTTATCATACTGTTATGTAGATGAAATGAATGGCTGTCAGTTAGTACGCCTCCTTCCTCTTGTCTGTGTTAGTCTGCATGTGAACGCATTTCATTCCTTTGACACAGAATAAATAGCAAGATTTGAGCTTTATAGCCATACTTCAAACAGCCTATACTGTTTACCCTACGCCTAAAAGATATCCCTATGGCAGTTAAATAATTAACTTCCAGTTTTGCTTTAGAGTGCAGTTACATTTCTTATAAGCCTTTCTGAACATGGGAAAACTCTACCAGTTTAAAGCCAACAGACATATTCCTTTCTTATTTGTAACATCACCAGGTCTTTCATTTTTCTAATTTTCAGTTTTCAAAAAGTTACTCCATTATTCTTCTCCTTGGCTACCTCAGACCTCATCCCAGGTTGGTGAGAGTGCTCAGCAGTAGCAGTCGAAGGCAGCAGTCAGTGCAGATGGAGCCTTTCAGAGATCTTACGGAGCCCCTGGAGCACCAGTGCAGAGTCAGACTCTGGCAGTGGGGATGTGCAAGTGTAGTCCTGTTGGTATGCACAAAAAAGGAAACTGCTCTGGAATGAAGGGACAGGAAGTCATAATTTAACAGCTTCAGTAAAGTATAATGGCAGTAGGCCAGTAGCTGAAATGTAATAACCAGAATATATTAAGAGGTTATGTTTTATCTGTGTGTTTGATTACATGTTTATGAATAAACATGTTAGAAATGCTTCTTAAAACCCAGGCTGCTTCCACAGTGGCGATTAGATTGAAATAGCTGGTTGATTACTCTTCCAATATTTGCTATGGATAAACAATGATTTGGAATGTAACCTTTCATCCAAACATTATTTGGCAGCAACTGGGAAAACATTAACATGCTGGCACAATCCCGAAGCCACAGACCTGGGAAATTTAAGTGCAAACAATTTCAGATTGAGAGCAACTGCAGCAGCTTTGCTGAAAACTGCTAACGCAGTATCTCCCTAAATAGTTTTCTTTCTGTGGACTAGAGTAACAAATTGCTGCTATTCACAGTATTTAAACTACATCATTTTGATGTACTTTTTTTTATTTTTTATTTTTTTGACAGAATTCCCAAAAGAGTATAGTTGTGTCAAGAAGGCTGGTCATGCCCTGCTAGACTTAAGTAACCCCTTCCCAAGCAGACGGGTACCTGTTGGAGCTGCAAGCAGATCAGCTGAGCTGATTGCCCAGTGAAATTACTGGATGTGACGTGCAGCAGTGTGAGAAGCTAAAAAAAGCTGCAGTTAGCCCTGGGAGGGGGTGGCTGGATTTCACTAGTGGTTAAGTGGAAGTTACGTGAAAAACAGCAGCACGACAGAAATAACTGAAGAACTTTGAGTGTCCTTTCAGAACTGGAAACTTGCAGGGTTAGCAGTGCCCAATAACCTCGTCACTACCTCAGTAATGCCATGTGAAGCCAAGATTATCCAAGTAATGGTATCAGAAATGTGGGTATAGGTGTAGCCAGACTGGGGACAACAGGGAAAAGAGATGAGAGGATGGTTATTTGGGAGAAAGGAGTTGCAAGTGGCTAAGATGGGTGAGAAATGGGAAGATGGATGGGCATACCTTGCAATACTGATAAAAAACACTGCACCCAACACAGGGCAGAAAGGAACTTTGAAGAAATGCATTTTTATTCCTGAGATCCAAACAAGCCTGCTGGAGATTGTCTGAAACTTGTTTGGTAGATATTGTTGTGCCTTTATGGCAGGTTTTTTGTTTTCTTTTGTTTCGTTTTTTTGTGAAAACAGCTTTATGGGATCTTCTATGTTAAGGAGTCATAGAATCACAGAATACCCCAACTTGAAAGGGGCCCATAACGATCAGAGTCCAATTCCTGGCTCTGCACAGCACCAGCCAAAAATCAGACCGTATGCCTGAGAGTGTTGTCCAGACTCTTTTTGAACTTTGGCAGCTGGTGCTGTGCCCACTGCCCTGGCAGCCTGTTCCAGGGCCCAACAACACTTAGTGAGGAACCCTTTCCTGATATCCAGCCTGATCCCCCCACAGCACGATGCTTCTGCGGGGCAGCCCTTCACCTGGCCATCAGAAACCAGCGAGGGCGCCGGGCAGCGAAGTCAAAGCCCTGATCTAACAAGCTCAAGGCGTGGAGCAGCGGGCTCCTGCAGCATCTAACCATCGCCCGAATGCAAAAACAAGATGCTGATTTTCACCTTTCTCAGCCCGTAGCTTGTACTCCAGCGGAGGAAGGCCGGCTGACGCTCTCCCGGAGGCCCCAGGCTGACGGGGTGGGGCTGAAGGATTACTCCGTCCTCTCAGAGCCGCCCACAGCCCGGACAAGCACAGGCCTGCTGGAGCCCTCCCCTGAGGCGCTCAGGTGGCTTCGCTGCCTGCCGCTGCTGTGTCACTCAGCTCTGAGCCGGCCCACATTGTGCCGGCAGCTTGCCGTCTCTTAGCGCCGGTGGGAAGGCCCGCTCCGCTGCCCGGGCTCGCTCTCTCTCTCGGGCGAGGCCCCGTTCCCCGCCCCTTGCAGAGCGGCCCGCCGCCATCAGGCCGTGAAGCCGAGGAGGTTGCGAGGGCTGGGCTGCCACGGGGGGGAGGACGGGGTCGGGGCGGCCGAGGGCTCTCGGCTGCGCTGGAGGAAGCGAAGCGGGCTGCGGGCGGGGACGGGGGGATGGGGGGCTGCGGGGCTGCCTCGTCTCAGGGCGGTGGAGGAGGCCGGGCCCGGGCGGGGAGGGCGCGGAGGAACCCCTCGCATCCGGGCCAGGAGACCCCGAGCCCCGCCTGAGCCCCGCTCTGCCCCGCAGGCCACCGGGACCATGACTGTCCAGTGGACGGCGGTTGCCGCCTTCCTGTACGGTGAGGTGGCGGTGCTGCTCGTGCTGTGCCTGCCGTTCATCTCCCCGCTGAGGTACGAGCTCGGGCCGCCCCGCAGTTTGTTCTTGGACGATTCTGTCGCGGGGTGGGCGCGGAGCAATGGGGCGCGCGGAGTAATGAGGCGCTCGGAGCTCATCGCTTGCAGCCTTTGCACGGCCCGATGGAAGCTTGGGATCGCTCGTTAAACTGACGCGGGCTTAGTTTGGTGCAGAAGGCTCAGGCAGGGCTGTTGTAAGAAAGGCCTCTGTATGTGGGAACGGAATAATAGTGCTGCTGGAACGCGATACCAACAATGAGTGTGATCCTAAGGTAAATGCCTGTAGTAAGGGGAAGCAATACAACAGAAACAAAGTGTGTTCATTGCTCCTGTTGTGTGTGGAGGCCTGCCCTAGGGTGCTGTTCGGTCCCTTTCTTCTAAGTAGCTTTCCAAATTTGGTAATGCTGTTTTCATTACTCGAGGAAATACAGCTAGGTTCACCGCAGGAAGCACAGTTAGGATTTTCTTCCCAGGATATCAGGTGGTTGTTGCTGTTGTTGTTTGTTTTTTAAAAAAGCTGCTTAGAAGATTTGCTGCTGCCGTGGTGCTGTGTAAAGCTGTTAAATGTTGGCCTTCATCTTTAGATGTTTTTTGAATGAAGAATGGAGGTTTTACTGTAACGTGCTAAGGAACAAAACCTAAACCAAAATGCTGCAGTGTGCAGAGTCAGCGTGTGATCTCTTAAACCTGTGGGAGCGTCTTGGCAGCAGCTGAATCCCCTGCAGCCAGTGTCACAGCTTAGGAGGAGTGCAGTGTTTTGGTACAGATTGCAGATTTCCCACATTTTCTGTTGCTTTTAAGTCTAAGGTCCAACCGTCTGTAGGGGGAATAGCATGATGGGAGCCCTAATCAGATTATGAACAGTGGCCTATGTGAGGAAACAAGTTGCAAGTCTTCCTTTAGCCGGATGTCACATGCGGGGTATGTTGGGAGTACTGAAATAGGTTTCTGTTACGACATAGATAAGGCCTGGATCTGGTCTTTAAAACTGAAAAGCAAATGCATATTTTGCAGTGTCACCAGAATTTGTTCAGACATTAAACACAGTGATTTTTATATGTACTGCAGATAGTTGTTTTTTTTTTTTGTTCTANCCCCCCCCTGGCAGAGCGGCCCGCCGCCATCAGGCCGTGAAGCCGAGGAGGTTGCGAGGGCTGGGCTGCCACGGGGGGGAGGACGGGGTCGGGGCGGCCGAGGGCTCTCGGCTGCGCTGGAGGAAGCGAAGCGGGCTGCGGGCGGGGACGGGGGGATGGGGGGCTGCGGGGCTGCCTCGTCTCAGGGCGGTGGAGGAGGCCGGGCCCGGGCGGGGAGGGCGCGGAGGAACCCCTCGCATCCGGGCCAGGAGACCCCGAGCCCCGCCTGAGCCCCGCTCTGCCCCGCAGGCCACCGGGACCATGACTGTCCAGTGGACGGCGGTTGCCGCCTTCCTGTACGGTGAGGTGGCGGTGCTGCTCGTGCTGTGCCTGCCGTTCATCTCCCCGCTGAGGTACGAGCTCGGGCCGCCCCGCAGTTTGTTCTTGGACGATTCTGTCGCGGGGTGGGCGCGGAGCAATGGGGCGCGCGGAGTAATGAGGCGCTCGGAGCTCATCGCTTGCAGCCTTTGCACGGCCCGATGGAAGCTTGGGATCGCTCGTTAAACTGACGCGGGCTTAGTTTGGTGCAGAAGGCTCAGGCAGGGCTGTTGTAAGAAAGGCCTCTGTATGTGGGAACGGAATAATAGTGCTGCTGGAACGCGATACCAACAATGAGTGTGATCCTAAGGTAAATGCCTGTAGTAAGGGGAAGCAATACAACAGAAACAAAGTGTGTTCATTGCTCCTGTTGTGTGTGGAGGCCTGCCCTAGGGTGCTGTTCGGTCCCTTTCTTCTAAGTAGCTTTCCAAATTTGGTAATGCTGTTTTCATTACTCGAGGAAATACAGCTAGGTTCACCGCAGGAAGCACAGTTAGGATTTTCTTCCCAGGATATCAGGTGGTTGTTGCTGTTGTTGTTTGTTTTTTAAAAAAGCTGCTTAGAAGATTTGCTGCTGCCGTGGTGCTGTGTAAAGCTGTTAAATGTTGGCCTTCATCTTTAGATGTTTTTTGAATGAAGAATGGAGGTTTTACTGTAACGTGCTAAGGAACAAAACCTAAACCAAAATGCTGCAGTGTGCAGAGTCAGCGTGTGATCTCTTAAACCTGTGGGAGCGTCTTGGCAGCAGCTGAATCCCCTGCAGCCAGTGTCACAGCTTAGGAGGAGTGCAGTGTTTTGGTACAGATTGCAGATTTCCCACATTTTCTGTTGCTTTTAAGTCTAAGGTCCAACCGTCTGTAGGGGGAATAGCATGATGGGAGCCCTAATCAGATTATGAACAGTGGCCTGTGTGAGGAAACAAGTTGCAAGACTTCCTTTAGCCGGATGTCACATGCGGGGTATGTTGGGAGTACTGAAATAGGTTTCTGTTACGACATAGATAAGGCCTGGATCTGGTCTTTAAAACTGAAAAGCAAATGCATATTTTGCAGTGTCACCAGAATTTGTTCAGACATTAAACACAGTGATTTTTATATGTACTGCAGATAGTTGTTTTTTTTTTTTGTTCTAAGTTCCCGGAATGAGTAAATTTTCAGTGTAAAAGTACAGGTATCCAGAAAGACAGCTGTACTGCCTCTTGATTTTGGCACTGTACTGCTGGCAAGGATTGTAATTTGGAAGTATTATATCCATGTGATTTCTGCTGCCAAAAGGCAGTATTGCATTAATAAATGTTAATGTTCCTTATTGAAGAAAAATAAGCATGAAAATCCAGAAGCCTTTGCAGTAGAGATCTGATTTTTAGCCTTAGTAAAACTTGACAGTATAGTTGGTCTAAGGTGCGTACATCAGAATTATAGGGTATAAGACATGGGGATTCACACGTAAAAAGTTAGCAAGGTTTCATTGGAATTGTAACTTGGCTTACTTAAAGTAAGCTTTTTGGGTGATGCGGACTGCAGCGGTCTGCTGTAAAGAATTTGGATTATACTGAATGATCTAAACAGGGTTTTTACACGCAGGATGATAAAATATTTTAGTTCTTTTTAGTGCAGACCATTGTTGGGGGTAATTACATTCTTAATAAGTAGAAAACTGCTTTGTTAAAGGATGAATTTTAATAGTTACTGGAAAATGTAGATAAACATAATGAAAGTTGGAAAATTTACTGAATTGATCAGATGGTGACGAGTATACCTGCGTTACTGCCCTTATGGCATAAGTAGGTGTTACCTTAACTGTACCACTGATCAGTACAGTAGCACTGATATTAACCTGCAGGATCAGATTCTAACCTGCAGCAGTGAGAACTAGCTGAACTGTTGTTATTGCTTTGGGGTTTAAGTTCATTTGTGCTGTAAGCGTAGATTCTCACAGTTTGTTCCACCATGTAATACTGAAGAGGCAGTTGGTGAAGACCACTTACTTTTTTTAAACATCCTTAGACATCTTCCTGTCTGAGGTTGATTATTAGCCGACAAATCTATGCTCTTAAAAGAGGTTCTAGACAAAATAGAAAGTGTGACTTGTCATTTTTTTGTCATTTGCAAGTTATAATTTAATAACAATCCTACTTTATAATTATTCAGACTTGTCAGTGTAAAAGATGAGCCTTCTGAAAGATGGTACGTGTGGTCTTAATTCATGGAGGGTTCTTGATTTTGAGTTTCTGTTATTATATGGTGATTAAACCAGCTTTTTAGAGACCTTTCTTAAGTCTCCTATCAATAATGAGGCTCCCTTCTGTGAGGCTATTATACTTGTCTTCTGTTGCTTAATTATTTTGAATAACACAGTGTTGTTTTACAGATGGCAGAAGATTTTTATGATTCCTCTATGGAGCAAAATGGCTGTCTTTTGGAACAAAATGTTCCTTACGATAATAGTTCTACTGATTATCTTGTTTCTTGGTAAGTGTTAAATAATTGTCTAATAAACAGGAAAAAAAATAGCTAGTGTATGGAGTTCATGGCAGTTAATTAAAAGGATCCAAGCCTACTGTAACCTAGCTGATTTCTTTTGAAACTCCACTAGAATGGAAGAGGTCTTGTATTACATTCATGTCAGGAATTCAAATGCACTAGCAATGGAGTAAATAGAGAGCAAAAATGTTTTGGTCTAGGCTGCTGCTTGGTTTCGTTTTCCTACGCAAGATGTTTGTTACACAAGGAGTCTGGCTGAACTGCTCGGTCTGCAGTAGATGGCACTCTTTCTCTCAGCTGCTGCTGAAATAATGTACCAGAAGATATCAAAGCACTGAGCTATTTGAGTACTTATGCTCAGCACAGATACAGTCTGGCTGTTGACTACATTTGCTGGAGCCTATGTAGGAATAAAGCTTTAGTGAAACTGGAGCTTGAATGATGACTGCATGGCTGCCTGTGCTGACTGGTTTGTGTGTGAGGTATTTCACATATTTCTGTGATAGAAATAGTTCTTTCCATGTGGATAGGAGGGGATTGTTTCCACCACCTTACAGTTAAAATGCTGTTTAATTCCAGGCTACTGCTGAAGGAAACACGCATATGCACTCTGTGTGTAAAAACTCAGACTAAACTGCAGTAACATATTCTTGATAATAACCGAAGTAGTGAAATGCAAATAATTTATATACTTCTAGAGAGAGAGAGAGAGAGAGAATCTTTTAAAGTAGATCAAATATTGATTAATTTAATTTACTCTCTTTGAACTCCAATTGGAAACTTTAATCAGAGCTTGCATTTAAGTTGGTAGTGGTCACTGATTTTTGATGAAAGCTAGATTTGGGATGAAGCAGTGAGAAGATGCTTGCCCCATGGCATTAGATGATGGATTACTGCGGGACTGGATTCTTTATAAATTATGGTATTTTGTTTGCTGTTAGTCTTTGTTAGATTGTTTGAAGTTTCACTTCAGATCTTTTTCACTTCAGATCCATTTTGTAAAAACAGATGAAGAAACTTAAGAACACTTTAAAAGAGAAACAGCTGTAATTGGTGTTACTCATATTTTTCAACTGAGCTTATTTTCTGTGCTTTGGGAAATGCAGCAGTAACCTAACGCACGTGGGCAATGTCTACTGCAAGAAGTGATGATGTCATAAATATATATTTTTTAATGCATAAGGGGAGGTTTTAGGTACTGTACTATCATAGATTGCAATGCAAATTCTTTATTGGGTTAGATTTTACCTAATGAAGATGTAAATCCTAATTGATTTGTCCTTTGAGGTATGCTGGCAGCATATTGGCTACTCTCGAGAGCTGAAAGGAGTATATAATGGTTGAAATGAAGCTGAAAGTTTGTGTAAAGGTATCGAAAAGAAGCTGAGGTGTAGCTTAACCTGCTCTGTTTTCTTTATCTTCAGTACTGTTATTATAGCTTCTCTACAGATGTTAATGAAGTGTATCTCATGTAGCAAATTCCATGTGAGGCAAATACTTCAGAAGGTGTCTCATCTTTTTCCCTTAATTTTCCATGTTTTTACTACTTGTCCACTGACTGGGTTTTAATTCATGTTGTCAGTAGCAACTTTTTGATGCTGTTGCATCTTCGCTAATCATTCGTACAGATTCTTGGTGTCTGGGTGCAGATGTTGGAAATGTTCAAGTATATTTTGGTCAATGATTTGGCATATCTCTGGAAATGTTTTGCTTCAGTGATTTATTAAGATCTATTTTTAAGCTTTGTGAATAACACAACTGATGTTACTGTTTTCTGAACAATGTGTCCAAGTGCATATTTCTAGTACTATGTTTGGTTTATCATGAATGCGTACCCAGATATGTGACTGAGAACAATCTGTTTTTGTTTACAGATGCTGTTAGAGAAGTTAGAAAGTACTCAGCCATTCAGTTGAATGAGAAGGTTGCAAATGTCAATACCAATGCCATTGATCACATTCAGATGAAACTCTTCCGGTCACAAAGAAACCTTTATATCTCAGGTTTTTCCTTATTTCTGTGGCTGTAAGTATAACACTTTGAATTTCTATATAGCACATATATTACACAAAGCAGTGCATCCTAAATATTATCAAAAGTCTGATTTTAAGAAAGTAAAGGAATTAAGTTGTGAGCAAATGGGCTATGTGGCAGTTAAGACCAGGGGAAGTGATATTTTACAGGTGTTTGAATATTGGAAGGATGTGTGAGCAACACGTGAGAAGCCACATTTGAAATGTTTAAGAAACATATTTTGCAGAAGTTTCTTCAGGGAATACTCATTTCCTTCGTTATCCTTCTGCTCTGTGTTTTGCTTTTTCGAACAAAGAAAACTGGGATTTAAAAGTTCAAAAACTAAAGTACTGTTAAAACAATCTCAGTGTGTTGTAAGCTGGTAATTTTTTATTATTTCATCAATATGAAAAAAAATATTTCATCCTACTGTGTTAAGAAGCAAAACTTGAATCTGACTTCAGCTGAAGCCCAGAAGATAAGAACTGTAGGATAATTTTCTAGCTTTCAAGGAGAGTTTCAGATATTATTTCAGATTGAACAAACACTTTATAGCAGCTGGCCTAATAGGGTATTACGACCTTAAGTGATATCTATTTAAGGTTTCTTAAATACAGCTAGTAGCACAGGATAAAAGAAAGGACAACTTTGAGCTGCCAGTAGCAGCCAAGAGTACCTCCACATCTTCACAGTAGCCATGACAACTTGCAGATTTTCTCAGATGGACAAAGGAGCACATGGACTAATTGAACAGATAATGTGAATGAATAGGGAAATGGTCAGATGTTTTCCTAGTTCTGCATTTTATTGATGATTTTGAACAAAGAATGCTAGCCCTCTTCTTTTGTTGAGTTACCTGTCATTTCCTAGATTAAAAAGAGCACAGAACTGGAACTTCAGAGGCTTGTGATCAACTTGTTCCACTTGTATGATTGTCTTGATTGTTACCTGGACAAGTTTGTGGAGCACTGTGCTTGAAGAGACTTCAAGGGAAATATACAAAGTAGGAGTACAAAAAAAGGAAAAAAAACCAAAGTTGTGTGTAGCCTTGCACAATAGCAATAGGAATGCATCGTGTTCTTCATCCTCCTGCAGAAAGGTTAAGTAAATGTGCACAAACATGTTTGTGACCCCTACTCCAGAGAGGAATGGTTGGATTGTGTCCTATACTAGAATTAGAAGCTGGTCCTCCAGTATCACGCTCTCAGTTTTCTTTCAGGGAAGAAAACCTGTCTGGTGATCCTAATAGGTATAATTGTAGATAAAAATTCTATGCTTGAAGTATGCCGATGGGCTTTTGAGGACCTTTAGCAAAAATTTAGAAGACTCTAATATAAAATACATTTGCTCTAGTAGAGTTGTTTTGCTTATCTGTTAATGGACAATAGACAAAGCTCTCATGCTCCCCCATGCAAAAGCAGCATAAAAATATGTAAATGGGAAACAAAAGAATTGTTTAGATGTTTGTTCACAGTTGCAGTGTCCTGGGTTTGTCTGGGATAGAGTTAATTTATTTCCCAGGAGCTGCTCTGGTGCTGTATTTTGGATTTAGGATAAAGCTGAGAACACCGAGTTTTAGTTCTTGCTGAGCAGTGGTTACATGGAATCAAGGACTTTTCTGCTTCTCATGCTCCCTTGCTGGGATGGATGTGCACATTTTCTATGCCTGCTTTAGGATTACATAGACACTGGGATAGCTTGTATGACTGGAGTGCTGAAATGGATGGATACAGGCAGAGCAGGAGAGAGGAGCCATTCTATTTTGCCAAGGAGTTGGTAGGAGCACATGAAGCCTTCCCTTGGAAAATGGTGATGAGCCATTCAGTAATTTATGTTAAGGAATAGAGGACAGAGCAAGACAGATATCTGCTGTAGATGGCTTCATCTACTTGTTTTTCTCCAGCAGGCGTTCCTTAAACAACTGGAAGAAGACTAGTGATTGCAGGTCCTGGTAGTTAAGAAGAAGAGGGTTAGGTCACTCCAGCTCCTCCTTGAGGAGCAGTAGAGCCAGGTGTGAACAATCCAGGAGATTTCTAGTTTCCGTGATGTGCTGAAGACAATTTCTTAGTGCAGGTGGTTGATAGAATTAAAATGTGTTCTGACAGGCTGTTGCTCACAAACAAGGAATGACTGGTTGAAGATGTCAGGGGCAGCTATAGATGCTGTGATCTGAGGTTGTAGAGTTCTTATTCACGAAACAAAGATAAGTAGTGGAATTGCAACCCTCGACTTCAGAAGAGCAGCTTTTGGCATATTCAAGTATCTCCTTAGCATTATCCAATAATTAACTGTTGTGGAAAATGAAGGCTTGGAGGAACAGATGGATTTTTCAAGGATGATTTTCTTGGAGGAAAAGAACAGACAATTCCAACGTGCACAAAGTCAAGTAGACAAGGCAGGAGGCTGGGGTGGATTGGCAGTGATACCCAAATTCAACTGAGACATGAAAAGAGAAGTACATAAAATGTGAAAATGAGGTGGACCACCTAGGAGAAGTACAGAAACATTGCTTAATTATCCAGGAATAGCAGTAGGATAATGAAAGCTCAGCTGGAGTTGAAACCATAGAGGAATGAGGAGGCCTGAAGATATAAAGAAAGCTAAAGAAAACTTGGGCCCACTGCTTGGTGGGACAAGGAACTGAATTACAAAGGATGAGGAAAAGAACAAGGCATTGGGCAGCTCATTACCAACCTTACTTTGCATTTTTTGTTTTGTTTTGAGCCTTGTGGAAGGTGCAGCTAGGGAGAACTTGAGCAAATTGGATTTATGCAGCCTCTGCAGGTTCTTAGAACAATTGCATGCTGAGGGAGTTGGCCAGTGTCATTGCAAAATCATGTTCTGTCAGCTTTGTAAGATCATGGTGATCAGGGAGATTTCTGATGACTGCAGAAAGACACATGTTGCATCCCTTCAAGAGGAGGGAAAAAAAAAAAAATTAGCTTAATCTCAGCTATTCTGACCTTACACCAATTTCTAGGACCATGGAGGATTCAGCGGCTGGAAACAACCAGTGCAGGTTTAATGAGAGATCATCCCTAATCATTACTGTTGCCTTTTGTGATGAGGTCATTGGCTATATGGATAAATGGCAGAGCACTTAATGGCAAAGGCATTGCTAAAGTTGCACACACAGTCTGATGAGGGAGAGACAGCCTTCAGAAGTGGAGAAAAAGGTGTGTGGGAAATTCACTGGATCTTGGACTCAAAGTTGTTTAATCAGTAATGCACGTTCCAAGTGGTATCTCTCTGGGGTTGCTACTGGACCCAATAGCACTTAATGACCTTGCTAACAACTTGAATGATGAGTTAAAGTGTACTTCCAGCAAGTCTCCAGACTGTAGAAGTCCAGACTGGAGTGGTTGGAGAGCAGGGCAGGGCTGCTCTTCAGAGAGAGCCACACAGGCTAGAGGGATAAGCTGACAGAAACCTCATGTTGTCAAACGAAGGCAGAAGAAAAGTACTACATCTGGTAGAATAACCACTCACAGCACACTGGCTGGGGGCTAACTGGCAGGGTAAAAAGCAGCTTTGTGGAAAAGGACCTAGGAGTCCTGGTGGACTGTCAGTCATACATTGAGCTGTAATAGCAAGGCTGTAGCCAGCCGCTCAAGAGAAATGATTATTTCTCCCTGGCTGGTGTCTGTGTGACTGCTGTTGTAGGACTGTGTCCAGTTTTGGCTCCCCTTTATGAAACACTGATACTGGAACCAAGAACGTTGGGCACGTGACACGTAAGGAGAGTCCATGGGTGCTTGACTTCAGCCTTAAAAACAGATGCTGAGGTAGAGACTGTTTTGGTTTATACAGCTACCTTGTGGGAGATCGTTGAGAAGATGAAGCAAACTTTCCTCTGTGGACCCACATTGGAATGTCAGGAAGCAACAGACACAAACTGAAACCTCAGAGCTTCTGATAAAAAGTATTTTTCTTCTGTCAAGAGTGGACAAATGCTACGAGGACCTTGAAATTCTGCTGAATGTCCATCTTTGGAGATGGTGGGAACTTAACTGGACGACGACCGGAGCGGTCTGCTCTACTTGCTTTGGGCAGGTCCTCAGACAGGATGGCCCCTTGGAAGTCCTTTCCAAGCTACATGATACAGTGTTTCTGTTTTAGTCATGATGTTTTTGGCTTCTGCATCTTGGGAAACAGTGACTTGGGTGCCTTAACTTTTTATTAAAACCAAGAAAGTAAGAAAATGAGCTTCCAATTTAAAAACAGGGAAGGCCTACCTTGTGAGTTAACAAGTCTATTAACATGCTTCGGTTATGAAAAGAAATTGTTAGGATATTCAAATTTTTTTTGGAAAACCATCTGTATAGTCATACTGCGGGAATAAATTTAGTATTGCTTTGGCCTTTCTTTGATTCGAGGTGTTAACTCTGTAAGAGTTAATAAAGTATTGCTAAGATTATTCTTGTAAGGCCTTTTAGGAAGCATTTGTGGTGTTTGTTTTGTTGTTTTTTATTAAATCCATTCTCATTGCAATACATACTGCTTAGATCTTGTATTCAGAGGTCAGTCACATTTAAAATGCAAAGTTGTGTAAGTATATTTCATCTTTCAAGCAAGTAGGTCTCTAAGCCCCTAATAGCTGAGATTTTGGGGAGGAGATTTTTAACTTCACTGTTACTATCTTTGAGCCTGGATTTTTCCCTTCAGGTGCATTAAGTAGTCCTAGTGGTCTTGTTTTCACATCTGATGCTGGAAGAGAGGCAAAAGGGATTGTTCTTGTGAGTTGGGTTTGTTTTGTTGTTTTTTCATTTTTTTGTCTTATATTTGTACTGTGAATTACTGTGCTGTTCACTGTGTTTCTTCACCAGTGTTTTGAGACGTACTGTTACACTTCTCACTCAGTTGGCAAAAAGCATGGCATCTCATGCAGCTCTGGAAACACAAGTAAACGACGCGACTGAAGCAGCCAAAAAATACTTGTCTGAGAATGAAAGGCTACAGGAGGTATCTTTTATACATTTTTAGCTATTTTCTTATCCACAAAGTAGTACCAAATAATCTGGGGATTATTTACTGTAGATTTTTTTTTCCTGGTGTTGTTCCAGCTCTAAATTGTCTTTTTAGTTTTCTCAGTAGAGTACTGCTGTATTATTAATGAGGACAGTACCAAGTGTTTCTTACCTGGAGAGAAAAAAAACAAACAGTGGTCCAATTACTATACTTTTTTTTTTTTTGAATAAAATTAAGCTATTGTTTGTCTGCTGTGATTCAGTATACAATTGTATGCAGGAGTGGAAGTCAGCAAATGTCTATCTACATGTATGAAATCTTTTCTTCTTCTTGGCTACTTTCCATCCTGTTGGAGTAAAATGAACAGTAAGCTAAATTACAGATATCCAAGATAGGAAGGTTTGCACAACGCTTTGGCAGTGTCAGAATAAAGTCACTGCAGATGTCTGTAAGTTTCCTTCTACTCTTGTCTAGAGTATAGTACATAGCTGGTATCTATGGTTACCAGCTCTGGTTTTTTGGCTTTTTTTGTAATGAATCTCTAGACAAAGAAGAGTCTCTAGGCAAGAGGTACTAGAAAGGTAGAGAACGTGTAGGTGTTTGAGATGTGATGTGAAATAAGAATTACTAGAGTGCGTGTGACATATTTCCCAAGTGTGAAATGATTCCAAAACCTTTGAGTCTGATATTCTGTTGAAATGATCCGGACTCTCAGCCATAACCTTGGAACTTGTCTGTTTGCTGCATCCTGGTATGCTTTTTCCTCAAATCCCTGCTGGGATTTGTCCAAAAGTCCTCTTTTTGTACTGTTTTCACTCTTAAGTGTGTTTCCCAAGCAACACATTCTCTTAGCTGCTTGTAAGTGATAGCCAGAAACTGGAAACTGCATTCCTGTCCGTTTCTATTTGTGTTTTTGGTTTCATGATTTGCAAAAGCAGTGGTATCCACAGTTACAACCACCATGCTGTAGCTGGGTCTCCATTGTGCTGGAAATGAATGTCGAGAATTTCTGGGTTTTATTTTTTTGTGAGTGCGCTTCATTCTGCCATCAGAGAGTGGTACAAGCAGTTGGACATGAGGCACTCTGGCTTTGAGTATGAATACTGTGCAGCCTAGTTCATTAGGTTTGTGCTATATGCTTTTTAGAAGTTCCATGTAGCACAGGACTTAATGTTCACAAAAATAAGTGTATTAATTGAAGTGAGAGTGAAGTACAAAAGGCAGTATGAGGCCTTGTAATAAATAGGCTATAGTTTTGTTACCAACAGTCGAATGGAATCCCTTTAAGGTTTTACAACTGATTTTTTGCCATTTTTTTTTTTAAAAAGCTGATGCTTGTTTAGCTACTAGAAGCAATATGAGCAAAGGATCTAATTAGGAAGTCTAATCCTTAGTGTATAATACTTAAAGGAATTGGTGCTGGTGATTTAGTGATAAGAACATACAGAAGTACGGTAACGCTAACATTCTGAAAGTACAAGGGAGTGTGCTGCTCTTGTGTCTAGTACTTACAGGGCTTTTCTTGAATCCTTTGTTAGTTGTTATTTGAATTTCAGTGGAAGTCTATTCTAGCTTTCAAGGTATTCTGAAGATTAAAAAGTAGCTATGAACCTAAAATGATGAATTTGTGACACATAAAACAGGATAACTTAATTATTAGAGCAAATTGAACATAAGTGTGACAGTGTCCTGTTGTGCATTCCTAGTATGTCTTTTCATGAAGAGCAACACAAAGGTTGCAGAGATACCAGCTACTTTTACTTGAGAGATGATTCATAGATTCATAGATGCATTAGGTTGGAAAGGACCTACAAGATCATCTAGTCCAACCATCCTCCTATCACCATCCCTACCCACTAAGCTACTAAATCAAATCCCTTAGCACCTCATCTAAACGCTTCTTGAACAGCGCTAGGGATGGGGCCTCAACCACCTCCCTAGGCAGGCCATTCCAGTGCCTGACCACTCTTTCAGAGAAGAAGTTTCTCCTCAAATCTAATCTAAATCTTCCTTGGCGCAACTTGTGGCCATTCCCTCTCGTCCTGTCACTAGTGATGATGATGTACCTATGCCAGCATACAGAACAAGGTTTGATATCGGCTTTAAACATTGAACAATTTTTCTTTCATTTTTTTCCTTATTTGTTTATTTCCCTGGAACAACTGAATATCTGCTGTGTTATATTGATATTTGATACAACTTGTCACTTTGCAAGGTTCAGGTTGACTTTCTCTGATAGTTTGTCATTAATATTCAGCTAAATTAACCAGAATTAATGGCAGCATCTATGGTTTTTAATAGGCCTTGAATGAAAAAGGAAGCAGTGAAAATAAAGCAGCAGCAGAAGCAACTAGTGAAAAATTGAGGAAGGAAATTGAAGAATTGAAAGCAGAGTTAAAGAAGACATCAAACGGTAAATACTGGTTAGGATTGTTTTAGTAATTAAGAAAGACATCTTTTCAATGCAAGAGTTCAAAAATTTATTCATGGTGTTGCGTTAAGTAACTGCAGCATGTAGGAACATTTGGTTTGGGATTTCATTGCATTTGATTAGGGACTGGGAAAATATATCACCACCACCACCATCTTTTAGCAGACGTTTTCATTATGAAAATGTCAGTGGTATAATTTGAGCACCTTTATTAAACTAATTTTAAACAAATTGAACTGACAGATTTTGATGGTGTTGTCTTATCCTCACCAATGAGATCTAGAGGATGTGGAATATATTGCAGGTTTCTGCAGGCGTTGGACTGATCTTTTATGTCACATAACAACTAATCTCTTTATGTGAAATGGGGGGGAGTATATGGTTGAGGTTTTTGTTATAGGAAGCAGCTTTATAAACCAGGTTGCAGAAAAGTCTAATTGGTGCTTTAAATATATGTATCTCCTGTGGAAGAGGTTTTAGCTTATTTTTTTTAATCCTTTTCAAGTCTGTGAGGAAATATTTCTTGCAGTTTATATCATGACATTTGTTAGCAGCTTCCGTGTGTAAGGTTTGGTTTGTCAGAACTGCCTTCGTGGCAATCCAAGTTGAAACAGAGCAGATTTAACCTGTTTAGTTCTGTCTTGTTTGGATTTGTCTAGACTTGAGAACATCTACTCATCTGAAATTAGTGTTTTTGAGATAACACTGCCTGCGATCTTGTGAGCATTAATCAGATGTGCAGGCTATTACAAAACACGGATTTTCATGGTACCAGATAGTGCTGTGTTTTGATGACAGTGTGCTGCTTTCATATTGCATGGTACTGCTACAAAGCTGCAAAAATAACAACACCAAATATTTTATGAAATGCTTTCTGTTGTTCGCTGAGAAGGCAAGCAAGAACAGAGCAGTTGTTTTCAGCTAGGCTTGAAGCAACAAGAGTCTCTAAATAGAAGGTCTCATTAATTCACATTCTCAGGCAGGTTTGATTGTGTGTTTTCCCACTCCTGCTGTTTTCATATAGAAATGTAGGAAAGCTGCCTTTGAAGTGACAGGATCAATGAAAAACATAAATGCGTATGTTTTCTTTAAACTAACTGATGGTATGTAACACTAATACAATGTAAGCTTTTCAGTCGGTAGCACTTGAGAAAGTGGAGGAATAAATAAATTTGCCACATGCTGCTTCAGCTGCATTCTCTCTGCAGGCTATTGTCTACCTAAAAGATATATAAATTAAGGCATACTTGAGTCTTTTTGTTGGAGGGAGAAAAGAAGGGGAGAGGGTCTTAAGGAATGAATCAAGAAATATTTGTAGCCCTCCTCCTGTAGCCACCCCTGTTTGTAACCAAAATCTCACACAGAAAATCTCATGGTTACGTTAATGAACATTATCAGCTAGGTGGTGTGGGGTTTATCTTAGGTTTCTATAAGTTTTCATATACCTTATTTTGAGCAAACTGATGTCCAGCAAACTGGAAGTACTTGATAATAAATGCTGAACACATCTGTAGACACAGCTTTTTGTGGAGTGTTAGTCTGCATGTGAATTGAACTTGGTGGTTTTTTTGAAACTTCTCCAACTGAGCGGGTAAATGTTGAGTTTTATGCTCACTAAATGTGAGAAATGCCCTACAGGAATGAAAGGTGGGATTGTTAAAAAGAAGTGAAACAAGCTTTTCAATTTTTAGCATGCTGTTGAGTATGACTGAAATAACCTTTCCCTTGTGTCCACAAAGCCCAGTCCCTGAAGTTCTGGGGACATTTGAGGAGGAGGAGGATGGCATTAAGAATGTAGGTGGCACTTAGTTTTGAAACAGAGCAAAACTATAAAAAACAAAACTACTTTTTTACTTTTTTACTGCTGTAACATAAGAAAGAGTCAGAAATTTGGGTTTTTCATTCAGTAGTCTCAAATATCAACTTACCTGGCCTAGTACATTTGTAAACTTCCTTACACCTGGTGATGATACACTACTTCATAGTAGTATTGAAACATAGGAGATCTCAATAGAGCAGCACTTAGGACGTGTCATCCTAAGTGTAAATCTGTTTTGCGTTTCTTAACTTAGTTTAGCATGCAATTTGTGCTGTGGCTTGAGGGGAGAGGTAAATTTTCTGAAAGGTTTTGAAGAATATTCTTTACAGCTTTTGTAAGAGAAAATACTGCATGTCTCCTTTTCCTGAAATTCTGACTGAAATTGTGGTGTAGACAGTGCACGTTACAAACTTCGACTAGATTCATCTCTACTTCTTCAACTTTTTACCTTTTACAGGAAATGAAATCTGCCTTCTATTTTTGTTCAATTAACCACAAAAGAAGTCCTAACATAAGATACTTTGCAACTTAACGTGCTTCAGACAGATGGAGATGAGGAATAAAAGTGCAAGGCAGAGAGACTGAGCAGTGAAGATACTAAATTGTGAAGGAAGATTGGAATCAGGTGTCAAAAATTTCAACCACTTTTGTTTTGTTTTCAAACTTAAAACTTTCTTATCCCAATTGAGGCCTTTTTTTCACTTCAAAGTGAAGGAACAGGGTGTAGTTTTTCAGTCCTTTATTGCAGACCCACATACTGACGGCTTTAAAGGTACCCAGCAGTGGGGTCAGCACTTGTAGAGCCTAAATCCGTTTTTAGCATACCTAGGCATGTAATGACTTGACTCCTTATGAACTTTGGGATGGTGTTTTACTGATGCTTACCTGTTACAAAAAGTGTCTCACTAATATCTAAAGTGTGTAATCCTAGCACTATTCAGTGCAGAGGTGAGAATGTTTTTCCTGCTACGCACTAGCTAAATTTCTAACAAAACGGTGACTGAGAAAGTTGAAAGCTGTTTGTTGCTGCTGATGTCAACCGTATGGGATTTCTATGGGGAAGGGAAAGACGATGTGATATTGGGACAGTGTTAAGCAACTATATTGTGCATGTTTGTCTTTCTTTTTGGTAAAATGTAACTTTACTGCAATGTTCGTTTATCCCAGATGCTAATTGTGACAAATGTAGTACATGTAAGTATTGGTACATTGCTTTGTTTCATTTGGATAGTTCTGAAATTGATTCAAAAAGTTAGAGCAAATTAAACCATCACCAATTGAAGATGAGGACAGAATCAAGAGAAGCTCTCTGAAGCAGCTGTCCTGACAGCTGTCCTTTGTCCGGAGTCGTAAATGGGACTTTAAGTGCATTAACTTTCTTCTCTCACTCACAGATCCTGTGCTGTGGGAATGCTTGTGTTTGAAATGCCTGTTTGTAACTATCAGGACCCTTTGGGCAGGAGGGAGGCTTTGCAGTGGTGTACCGTTTCACATTCTGCTGTCTCAGGCCATAGTGTATGGTAGATGCTTCCACTTTATGCAAGAGAAATTCATACAGAACAACTGATATTGGTTTGGACTCACAGTGGAACAGACCTGACCAGTTTGTTGCAATTAGGTTTTTACTCATTTAGGTACTATTGACCTTCAACTGTTACCTGAAAATGCTTTTTCTTTATATGCATTCTTGTTCCAGATGTACAGTGAGGGCAGGAGAAGATTCCAATAAAACTTCTGTGCATCCTTTAATGAGGTTTGCTTTGTGTACAGAATGTGTCACAGGTATTTTTATTTCATGGTTATATAGCACTATAGGAGACAGATGAGAACAACAGTGTGTATGGATGTCTAGTTTTGAAATAGTTTTTAGACTATTTTTGAAAATACAGATATGAAGACCTACAACATGAAGATTGCTGGAAAGATAGATGTCATTAATACATGCATTGTGAGTACATCTCATAGAACTGATGCCACTGGTGTGGGTTCAGCTTGGCCTTTGTGTTGTCAGGCAGACCGGTGACATATATGAAAACTGCACATGTGTTGAGCTCCACTGAAGCACTGCTCAAGTTCTTAGAAACAAACAAAAAAAAATCACCATTTGTCAGCTTTCTTTTTTAAGATGGGAAGAGGAGATATAGAGCAGTTACCTGAATTGGCTGTGGTCACCTGTTATTGAGCTGATGGCAGAGGGAGGTTTAGTAGCAGTGTCCATCTTACTTAGTTTTACTTTTTACAGCCATGAAATTGTAACTGTGAGAGCCATTGCATACTGTCACATCAAGAAATATTTATATCTGATGACTCGAAGGGATGGTGCTGCATGCAAGAAACATGGTTTTGTTTATACAAAGACTTAGTGACTATTTCTCTCTAGTCATATTAACGTAGGAGCAGCATCTCTCACCTACACCTCCTCATGCATTTGCTCGGTAGGAACACTCAGCTGTTGGATTTTGCTTGCTGCCTGTCCAGCTGCTCTGGCTCCTGCGAGGCAAATCAGCAGGTCAGATGGAAGCTGGAAATAATAACTCAGTGTACTATGCAAACAAAGTATTTTTTGTTTTATGGTGCTTGGGTGTTCCTCTGATGTGATCCGTATGACAAACAGTGTACCTGTGTGAGTGATGGAGCTGTAGCGCAGCGTTCACGGCTTGGCAAAAGAGTGGAGCAGCTATGTGTGGGAAGCCTCAGTTGCTTGACAAAAAGACATCCAGAGAAGCTGGCATGATGGAGAATTCGTGTTGTCAAAGATGTAATACTCCTTTTTGTTGTTTCCACAAAATCCAGTCCTTGAAGTTCTGGGGACACTTGAGGAGGAGATTAAGAATGTAGGTGGGCTACATTAAGAATGTCACCCTGCAGGCTGGCTTTCTTATCTGTAGCCAACACAGGTGGACAGGACAGTCTGCTCTTTGCTCTTTCTTCTTTTGGGGTTAGGTGAGTTGTTCCTGTCACACATCTGTTTTGATCAAAACATTGAAACAGTGTGCTGTCTTGTTTGCTTTCTTGATTTGCAGATATTTTAAGACATTTTGTTCACACTTTAATGATACAGTTGTTTTTCATTGCAACTGAAGTGCTTTCCTGCTGCTTATAAGCAGCTAAATAGTGGTAGGTCAGTAATTATGTCCTCTTCAGAAACTGAATATTTTTACAATAACTGGACAAAAACAGTTTCGAAGGCAAATGTAGCAGAGGTGAAATTCTGTATGGTTCTTGCCTCCAGCTTAAGAAACAGAATCTTAACAAGTTGTCACATGTTCACTCCAGAGTGATTTCAAAGTTTTACTATAAATATTTTAAACAGTAGCAAGAAAAGAGAGATCAAAAACTGTAAATACAATACAGTGTTTACTTATTGGATGTGTGGAAATCACAGTTAATTCCAAATACTAAGGCCTTCAGGAAAAGGTTTTGCCTTGCTGACATCAAGATTGCATTAAAGGGGGATATGTATGCAACGTGAGGTAAAAGGAGTGATGTAAGGATACAGAATTAATTTCTGACCACAATTGAATTAGTAATCTTAGATGTAATTAACTTTAGTAGACCAGAATTTCAGGTAAACAAAGTAATATTATTGTAATAACTATTGCAGATTGATTTTTGAATCTGAGCATCCAATTAAATTTAAAAAAAAAAAAACTAGTCTGAGGAAGTCTTCTTTTGCATATAGAAAGGTGGTCAGGATCCATGTCCTGATGTGTCAGGACACAAGAGTAAGCTCCCACAGTGCAGCGCCGCTCGTACTGATGTGCTTGTATTTAGGTGCTTAATAGGAAGCACATTGAGCTCTTCATCTTTTGAGAGCAGACACTTAGAGAAGTGCTGCAGTTCTTGAGTGTCTTGGAGGTCGCTGGGGAAAGAGCAGTCTGTTTTCAGGCAGCTCACAGACAAAGATGATGCATGTTATTGGAAAAAGGAAAAACAGCTATGTTTAAAAATACAGATCTCAGTGGTAGGAATAAAAGGAGGATAAAGCTGCTGTGTGAGGCAGCTTTGTCAGTCATTAACAATGTTCCTGTGCTGTACTATAAGTAAATATGGTTTTAGGGTATGCCTGTGCTGCTACAGAAAAAAATAAAAAGCATATTCAGATAATTGAGATGCCTATAGCAAAGGATTGTTATGTCTAAGTGACCTTACTGAATGTTCATTTAACAGTTTAGGAGTAATGGCTTTGTGAAACTTCATGCTGATTTACCCCCCATTGTAAATTAGCCCCTGTGGATTCCTGGGCTGCTTTGTGTTGTAGCAGACTTGCAACATAGACTTTCTCTCAGCTTAATTATTTCTCTATCCCTATTTCAAAAGAAATATTTCTTTTCTAATGGTAAAAGCCCTCGTGGTTGTCTGTCCCACCACCACCATTTCTGCTTTCTTATCCATGAAGTGATGGTTCTAATGAATGAATGAACTGCATGGTAAAATATGGGAGTCTGCACTCCTGTAATAGTGTCTCACCTCCCTTCCCCATTTTTGATAAATATCCTTAGTTAATTTGCTAAAATCTTGCACAGTGTTTGAATACCATCTTCCTTTTTAAGATGGCTTTTGGAGTTGTGGCATAATGTTTTTTCTGGAATTGTCTCCTGTTGTATGGCATAAGACTACAGTCTCACCATTTTCTCTTTCCTCTCAAAGTTTACTGGTCTTGCCCTTACCTTTTGTACAGCTCCTCTGTGCTCCTTTTGTTGCTGTTTGTGAATATAAGTCATTCATTTCCCTGTCCACATCTGTTCCTGTGTCCATCTCTGATGCACCATTTTAAATTTCAGCTTTCACAAGGAAGGGCTGTCTCGTACAGTGGAGCGTTAATACTTAAGCAGAGCTCTGGAGTACTGCAGAAATACGGTTAATAATTGAAATGCAAATCCTGATATTTTACAGCTCTCTACAAGGCAAATAATGAAGTGACAGCAGTTCAAAAGCAGTCTAGAGGCCTCAAAAGAGAATATGACCGTCTGATGAAAGAGTATGAACGACTTCAGGTGGGTGGTTCTGGCTCATTGTGTGAGCACAGTGTTCTGAATTGCGCCACCAAATTCTGTTTGTTAGCTATGTGCAAGGCAGAGAATTTACCAGAACCTTTAGTACAGCATAAAGTTAAAATGGAAGCACTTCTTGAACTTCATTTAAAAATAAAAAAAAATAAAAAGGTAAAATGTTGTCTTGAAAGAACTGGATGGCAAAGCTTTTCCTTTGCACTTCAAGTCATCAACAGACTCAAATGTCTTTTGGGAGCTAAGATTCAGGGGGTTTTTTTTGTTGTTGTTTTTTCCCATGTGAGGACCAAACTGAAGCTTCTGAGAAAATGATAGTAGTAGTGTGTGTGGTATATACATAGTTTATAGGTGTCATTTTATTTTGTTTGCTCTTTAAACATGCTTTTGCAACAGTGGGTTTAAAGTGTTGCAATACCATTACTATGCAAGAGGGGAAAAAAACCAAACTGCCTATGCTAAAAGCAGGCAAGTATAAAAGTTCAAACAGAAGTACAAAATAGAAAAAGAGATTCAATAAGCTAAAGCTGAATTAGCTGTTTGGTCAGGTTTGTATATGTGCATGGCAGTAGTACCTGTAATGTATGGGAGCCCTGCTTGTTTTTGTCTGAGAGTTGTTTGTATGTTCCATGCTAACTAACCCTGTTAGTTTGGGTTGAAATTGAAGAATAAATATGAATGTTAGTTTGTTTACAAGCAGTGACCTTGAGAGAAGAGACGTTGATGTTAAAATTCTGGTGACCACTTCGAAGACTGGTTTGTTGGTCATGTATTAAGAAATCAGCTAATCAGAATGCAGATTTGAGCTGATTATAATCCTGTATTATGTGAAGCTGCTTACTAATTTCCCAGCCTCATCCTATCCTTCTGTAGAGACTTCCCGAGTAATCAGTTTGTGTTGCAGTTGAGACCACTGTCTGTGTCTTTATGCTTCCTTGTGTAATGAGCTGTAGTTCTGCTGCATTTCTAAAGGTTTAGTGATCTAGAGCACACATCCGTACAGTTTGAGTTTGCCTCTGACTGGGGAGTACAAAAAGTTCTGAGCATGCTGTGGATGTAACTGATTCCTCCCTAGGAGGAGTTGTTAGTAGAAAGTGTTTGTTGCTTAGTTTGCTGCACATCTCAGCTGTAACATAACAGAAGAAGCAGCAGCCTTCCTGGTTGTTAATATATTAGGATCAGAAGCACATGTCGTGTGGGATGGTATTGATGGGACTACAGCTTTGAAGGGTGCATAGTGAACAGATACAAGAGGGCAAAATGGAGCTTCTGCCATCATATCTTCCCAAACATAAAATGCAATTTTTATTCTATTTTCAGAACGCTTCAAGTGGAACAGAAGACAAGAAAGACCTGTAAGTGTGCCTAAGGCAGATGGCATTGGTATAATTGTTTCAGCGTGAAAAGCCTCGTGCTGCTTAGGCTCCTGATGCACATGTGAAACAAAGCTTGATTTTTCTGAAAAGCACATGCACTGCAGGTTACAATTCAGATTCCACTAATATATCTTGGTTGCCAGTATATTATTTGTTTGAAATAAAATGTTAAGTGGCTTACCAGCTCTACCGTGGAGTTTGTCACTGCTCGAGAGGGGAAAACATGAAATTCTTTCAGTTCCTCCTGGAGCAACTGATCTCCAAGTACTTACCTTCCAAAATGCTAAAAAATCATGCACCGTATGCTTGTAACATTTGAGTGAGATTGTATTTCATGCTAAACGATAAAAAGCAATTACCAAAACAAACAGCTATTGCAACACCTAGTTGGAATCTTTGAAAGTAAATTTACCAGTGGACTGAGGAAGCTTTTCATCAGTCGTTCTCTTTCCATGGAAAACTGAATGGCAATCCATCTAAAGAATGTAACTAAGTAAAGGAAAATATTTATAAATCCATCCTGCTAGCTTTTGACTTTCACTTAGCTCATTTTATCAACTGGTATTTTACATTACTCTGATTTATTTTTCTTCAGTTGATGAGGTTACATCAGTTATTATAACCAAAGTTTTGAATTGGTTGTCTTTAATATTCTGTATTTTTACACTGTTTACATCTGTTTACTCAATACATGCCCCCTAACTGCTTTTGCCTTGCTAAAATTCTTCTAAAATATTGGGGGGTAGTTGTTGGTTCTTTAATTTTTTTTTTCTTCCATGGATACAATACCTCAGAATAAATGTGCACTGTTCTGCATAAGCCCTTCTTGGCATTCTGAAAGTTACTGAGTTTCTTTTTTGTTAGTTGGTTCCGATTTGTACTCAAAGCTGGTTATCTTTGTTATATTAAAGAGATTGCTTAAGTTCATGAGTATGAGTTTATTCTTGTAAATCTCACCCGGTGTGCTATCTTAGCAGAGATATGTGTACCTATGTACTTACACAAAGAACAAAATGCACTTCTAACTTAGTGATACTGAAAACACAGGCACCTTTATCATGGGGGTTATTTGGTTTACTCTGGAAATAGAAGTACTAGGGTACTACAAAGTCTATCATCATAGCATATTGAATAAGGGTATTTAATAAAACAAGTTCATCCTTGCACATATAGTATAGAAAGTACTCTAAGAGATTCCAAGATATTGCAGATTTGATTGTTTCAAAATTTTCCAGATTTTAAGTAGCGTCTCACCTTTCCCTGGTGTTTGGTGGTGTCATTAAATGTTTGGGGTTTTTTAATATATGTATTTTTAAATCATTCTGTGATATTTAACAGTCTTTTCTAAAGACTGTAATTGGAAGCGTGGGAAGTGATGCTTCTTCATCTCAGAAAACTGGTTTTGGATATCAAATACTAATGTTTGTGGATCTGTCAGTTCTTTCTAGGATCTACAGTAGATAGTCTTGTGTACTTTAAATTATACACACACACACACACACACACACACACTATTATAGTCTATACATATATATATATTATACATATATATATATAAGTAAATGTCGCTTTNTACTTACACAAAGAACAAAATGCACTTCTAACTTAGTGATACTGAAAACACAGGCACCTTTATCATGGGGGTTATTTGGTTTACTCTGGAAATAGAAGTACTAGGGTACTACAAAGTCTATCATCATAGCATATTGAATAAGGGTATTTAATAAAACAAGTTCATCCTTGCACATATAGTATAGAAAGTACTCTAAGAGATTCCAAGATATTGCAGATTTGATTGTTTCAAAATTTTCCAGATTTTAAGTAGCGTCTCACCTTTCCCTGGTGTTTGGTGGTGTCATTAAATGTTTGGGGTTTTTTAATATATGTATTTTTAAATCATTCTGTGATATTTAACAGTCTTTTCTAAAGACTGTAATTGGAAGCGTGGGAAGTGATGCTTCTTCATCTCAGAAAACTGGTTTTGGATATCAAATACTAATGTTTGTGGATCTGTCAGTTCTTTCTAGGATCTACAGTAGATAGTCTTGTGTACTTTAAATTATACACACACACACACACACACACACACTATTATAGTCTATACATATATATATATTATCCATATATATATATAAGTAAATGTTGCTTTTAAGGACAGAACTAACACTACCCCCCAAAAAATCCGAAGATTTGTTTTGCTATTTATCTTCTCATTGAGATTTAAGCACTTCTTCCTATAAGTAGATAATTAAGTAGATAATTAGTAATCTAAATGAAAGATGTCATACAGTGTACTCTTTGTCTGTAATCGTGTATCTTATTCTAGAGTAAAATGAAACAAAATGGTTATGCTTGCACTTATGTTATCAATACTTCACCTTGAGTAGGAAGATCAGATGCTTCACCATTCTTGCAGTAGGGCATTATTGAAGTTTGAAGGCACACGTAGTGGTATGTACGACTTTCACAGAAACTGGAAATCATGCATAGTATATATATATACACTACCCTCCATATTTACATCACTCGCCTCGATCGGCACTTCCTACTGCCCGACTAATTGGAACATGGTGATTTGCTCAATGAGAGAGTGAACAGGCAACTGTTGGGGGAAAAAAAAAGTGCAAAAAACAGGACCCTTGCGTGTCGTGCCATAGTGGAATATCTCCTAAGTGAAGGTTAGGCACTGCTTGTAGCCCCAGACTTTCTACTTTCTACCGTGTCCATTATGTGAATAGTTTCATCAGATTTCCCTGTCACATAGCAGGATGATTGTTATCTTTACTGTGAAAGGTCATACATATTTGACTAAGTTGGATAACACGCTCAGCTCATTTAGATTTCCAACACATCCCAGCTTTGTTATATAAAAAATCTGGGAATTATTTTGTGTTACTGGCTTTCTAGAGCTTTATTCTTCCAAGGAACAATTGAAGCATACTTTTCTTTTATAAAACTAGAAGCTGAGATAGCATATATTGAGATTCCAGTAGATGGCAAGTGTTTCAGAGCAGTGTGCCTGTGTACTGTTTCAAAATATTTCATAGATGTTCAGAGCCTTCAGGAATCTGGATTGGTCAGTTTTAAGTAAAACTTTCTAGTCAGTAATATTTTAAGTTACTGGTCATATGCAAGGAAAGAGTAAACTTTCCAGTTTTGAAACCTTTCACTTTTTTAAGTCTCAAACAGTTTGGTCGAGGTATCTGTGTTTGCCTGTTTTGCAGGAAAGAGTTAACAAAGCTCTCCACTAATACTAATGGAGTCAAACTACTTCTGTGTTTTAGAGTTTTTTTCATAAACTTTTTTTTTTTTCTGCTGAGTCAAGAAAACAGTGAGGTCACGGTGGGCGCCTGAGAACTGACCTGAATATTAACAGACTTAACTCTGCTTTTCCCTAAAGGAATGCACCTGGAGTTGAGCGGTGTTTTTCTTTTCTTTCCACCTTTTTGCAACAAATGTCTGCTCATGTACCTTATTTAGAAGCATTCAGTGTACAGTCTTTTCTGAAAAGGTATCTTTGTGTTAGCTGTACTTGCTGCAACAAGAACTGGCTACATGTCCTCACTGAAGAGATGCTGCTTTCATAGCTTGTTCTGAAGGGTGAAAAGTCTGGTTTGGCTCAGCGTTGAAAATAGCATTTGTATTTACGAATGTGAAGTTACTACAGAAGTATTACACGACCACCCCAGTTCTCGAACGTTCCTTGAAACAGCAAATTGACTTTGTAAATGATGGTGGAAAATCAGTTCTCAGTTACATCCTTCCAGTCTTCCAGTGCTCTGCACTGAATATTGCTACATATGTTAATTGAGTCAGGCCTGAAAACAGTTCTGGAACTGAGCATCTCCAATTCAGACAGAATGTGGAATGTTTTGTTTTCTGTGATACTTAGATTTCTCTCTTGAGAAATTCTGCGAGTAGAACCAAGCATTGCAAGGTATATCATGAGGAAAATGGGAGTCCCTCTGATTTTGTGTCCATCAGTCTGAAATACAATTGTGGTCCATAGGAAGACCTGCAATTGTAAGTCTGCCGTAGAAGAATACTGCTGTTCTACCTCTTGGAGGGGGAATGTACTGCAATCCTAAAGGTTCTTTCTGTGCCAGAGGATTCCCTTCAGACCACTGTGGTGGTCTTATCCTTCACCAGCACAACCAAGTTTGGAGTATCCAGATTCCCAAATACACTTGGGTACATCGAGATTTGGGAAGTGGGAGCCTAAGCCATATGGGGTCTGGAGGGGAGCTTGATACCGCTGTTAGCATGTCTATTGGAGGCAAGGAGATACCAAGGGTCTTTCAAAACTGTGGTCAGGAAGTTGGACACTGATTGTAGCTGCAGTAAAAGTATGTCTGCAGGATTTGGGTACATAGTTTGTATCCTTTCCCCTGTTCAGCTGCAGGAGATCAGACTGTCTGTGTAGTCTAACTGAGTTTACTCTTTGAAAGCACAGTCAGAAGAGGCAGAACTGGTGATAGTCATGTTTTGTGAGAGAGCTTAAATAGCTGCTTGCCTGAAAAGTGAGACCATGTTCGGCATCTCTCATAGCCTGAAGTTTAAATCCCTTTTCCTGTGACTATGGAAGAAACTCAGAGCTGGCCAGCAAGGTGCTAAGCTACTCCTTCCCTTCTGAGTTTAAGATGTACAGAAAAGCCATGGTGCAGCAAGTAAAAGGGACTCTTACTCTTGGTCAGTAAGGGCCAAATTTTAGGCTTTGATTCTTCTTTGGACATGGCTTAGGCATTTTGAGTTATGGACCCAATGGAATAGACCATGTAGCAGTGTTATAAGCAGAGCCTTGTCTGTGCATCATCCTTGTCTTGACATACCAAATACAGGGACACAGAATCAGAATGGTTTGAGTAGGAAAAGACCTTCAAGATCATCTCGTTCCAACCCCTCTGCCATAAATGGGAACGCCTCCCACTACGCCAAGACAAACAAGATTTATTTCAGAAAGACTAGCAAATAATAAAGTGAACAAAAGGGTTTAGAAAATTTAGATTTGAAACTAAGAAAAAAAAAAAAAAACACTCTGAAGTTGTAAAAGGAAGTGAACATCCTGCAGTGTTTTGTTCCTTATCATCTTCCTCAATTTGTTTTGTTTTCAAACATGGGTGAGTACATCGTGTTACACAGATGGCGCTTTTCTTCTTGAGGTCTCCTCAAAGGTGCTTACGTCTGTCCTGCCAATATGTGTGGTCCTACAGAATTCCCATCCATACACCAACTGCTGCTGATCCTGCATCATCTCATACCTGTGAGATGCTGAATCTCGGTGTTGAGTTCTGCCAGACACATGCAGCAGAAAATAGACTTGAAAGGAGCAGAAGTTCATGAGTTACAATCGGTTCACGTTCTTCAGATTGTAGTCTTCGAGTGTTAATTGCCATGGTCAGTATGACTCTAATTTGGATTGGTTGGGTTTGATTTGGTTTGACTTGATTTAATTTATTATCTGGTATTCTTCTAAAGTTCTAGTTAGATGGATGATAAAATAACTGTACTTCTGTAAGTGATCTAGGAGAAAAGAAAATGTAATACTAATCCAGTCCTCAAAATTGAGTTAATGTGTAGGGCAACCATGTTGGTTTCCTGCGAATGTTCCTGTTGCTGTTTTCTTTTAATTTAATGACTAAACTAGAAGCCATTATATCTTTTGGAATCATTTCATCGTCTTTGTACTCAGTTTAGTACCTAAGAACAGGTTACCACAACAGCTTCTCAAAGTTAGATTTCAAAATTACTTTTCACACGACTCAGTTTTATCAGGAGTGGATTATAACTCACTAGAGTAGCCAGTATTGAAGCCAGATGAATTTTCCACATGTGGGGTAGTATACACCAAACTGAGTCAGGCATCCATTCTGCTTTCCAATATTAATTCAGTTCCCACAGTACTCTGCTAGCAAAACCGTTCTGGAGTGCATAACGTTTACATAAAAGGACTTTCCTTAAAATCAGTGTCCCACTGCTAAATGTTCTACTCAATCCAGCACCGTCTTTAAGGATTTCTACAAAACATCATGGCTCAGCTTTGCAAGCTGGCTGCTTGGCTGCCCGCTTAGATCAAAGCGTGTCAGCAGTTCACCTAGGCGTTTCTCACAGTACAGCAGTGGGGGAAATCTGTCACAGTCTGAACCTGCAGATTGTGTGTTACTACAGAATGTACTTTCATCAAATAACCTCTTTACAGCTTCAACGCCCCTGAAGCTAGGACTGTGCTTTAAAACCAGGGCTGTCGAGAATATCCACAACTGAGTAGCTCACTGAACAAATATTTTGCTTGATCCAGTGCCCTCAGTGTGTGCCCTCAATGCCTCTTTGATGTGAGTTGAAACATTGGCACCGATTCTAGATTGGAATTGTCTCCTGGGGTGATGGTGAGGCCCTGGCACAGCTGCCCAGAGAAGCTGTGGTGCCCCATCCCTGGAGGTGCTCAGAGCCGGGTTGGATGGGGCCCTGAGCAGCCTGAGCTGGTGGGGGGCAGCCAGCCCACGGCAGGGGTTGGGGCTGGGGGGCTTTAGGGTCCCTTCCAACTCAAACCATTCTGTGATGGTTCTGTGAGGACACATGCTTCACGTTAGAACTGCAGGAAGTTGCTGTCCTCCACGTGTGACACACAGCAGCTGCTGGGGTCGCTGGCAGTGCTTAGCAGGTCTGACTTTTTTCAGCCCATCTTATCTCAAAGCCAAAGTTACAGCAGGACCACCCAGGAGCTCATTCCCTCCGATCCCCCTCGGGCAAACCAGAAGCCGCAGCCACCATCTGTGGTTGCAGGTGTGACTCAAAGAGCCTATGGGCTCTGAACCACGTCTGCTTGCAGCCGGGCGAGCGCTTTGAAATGCAGCCCCGTCCCCGACGGGACAGAGGGGCCGCGGGGCTGGGAGGGCCGCTCCGGGGAGCGCCGGCCCGGGGTAGGGCAAAGCCGGAGGGCGGACGGAGGCGTCACCCGGGCCGGCTGTCCGCGTTTCCCCATAAATAAACGCTCCCGGCCCTATAAATGCTGCGGGTGGAGGCGGCGGCGGGCTCTCGCCGCTTCAGGACGCGGACAGCGCCGCGGGGCCGGGCCGTGCGCCGAGCCGTGCCACCAGGGGGTGCCGCAGCGGGAGAGGGCTGCGCTCGCCGTCCGCCACCTCAGGCGGGGCTATGGCAGCGGGCGCGCGGGCGGAGGAGCCGCTGGCGGAGCTCAGCCACTACGTGGTGGCGCGGCCCATCTACAGCGAGGCGGGCTTCCAGGAGGAGAACGAGCGGCTGCCGCCGCCGCCTCCCACGCTCCTCGAGCGGGCGCGGGCTCTCTGCAGGTGGGTGGGTTAGGGCTCCTCCGTGGGGCCGTGGGAGCCCCGGGGGGCGCGGTGGGACCGGCATGGAGCGGTGCGGCGCTGCCCGGGACGGCTTCACTTCGCTGCGCTTCCCGAAGGAGCTGGCGGTCGGGGCGCCGACGGTGCCTCGTCCTGGAGGAAACCATCTCTGGCTCTTAAAGCATGTGTAACCCTCCTTTTTCTTATTTATTTCTGTCAGTTTCTCTCAAGGCTTTCTTGGTTGCTTTCTCTCAGAAAAGCTTTCTTGGTTGTGTTCTGTCACGGCTTCCGTAGCTACTTTCTGTTGGGACTTTCTTGGTTGTTTTGTGTATTGGTTGCTTTCTGTCAGAACTCGAGGGCCACCAAAATGGTCCAAGGGATGGATCACCTCTCCTGCGAGGTCAGGCTGAGAGCTGGGGCTGCTCAACCTGCGGAAGAGAAGGTTCTGGGCAGACCTGAGAGCAGCCTGTCAGTATCTAAGGGGGGGTGTGGGAAAGAAGGGGACAGACCCTTTAGCGGAGTTTGTTGTGATACAACAAGGGGAAATGGTTTCAAACTCAAAGAGGAGAAATTTAGACTGTACATAAAAGGTTTTTTCACAAGAAAGGTGGTAAGACACTGGAGCAGGTTGCCCACAGAGGTGGTGGATGTCTTTGGAGACATTCAGAGGCAGGCTCTGGGTTCTCACAGAGCTCTGAGCCGTAGGTGTCCCTATTCATTGCAGATGAGTTGGACCAGATGACCTTTAAGGAACCCTTCCAACTCAAAGGATCCTAAGATTCTATGAACTCTCTTGGATGCTTTCTGTCAGGGTGTCTGGTTCCTTTCTGTCCTTCTTCCTTAGTTCCTTTCAGACTTCATCTCCATGTGGCACATGCATAACTTGTTTTCTTACAGCTGTTCAAGAAAAAAGGCCTTCCAGATCACCAAGTCCTTCCTGCCCATCCTGGAGTGGCTTCCCAACTACCGGGTGAAGGAGTGGTTGGTCAGTGACATCATCTCGGGGGTCAGCACTGGCCTTGTCGCCACCTTGCAAGGTACACCCGCGTGCACGGCTCTCTGATGTTATGCAGATGGAATTACAAATCTGAGACTTGTTATTTAATACTAGATATTAGGTATTATCAATAAATAATTAATGCTTTTAATTTATCCTTTATTTCCCTGCCTGGATAGAAGATTTGAATTTCCCTTGATGTGCTATCAAGATGTAGTTAACTTCTTTTACCCCATCTTTTTTCTCAAAGAACATTTTTTTTAATATTTAATCAGTTAGGTCATGAGTTTCTAGGTCTTCTGCAGCTGCTTATAAAAATCTAATTATTCTTCCTAGTGCAATCTTGATGTGTACTTTCCTTCAAAATGTAACTCACAGGATTGTTCAGGTGTCTGCAAGAAAGCAGTCCTCAATGAGGTGTGAAGTGCTGTATTCACATTTAAAAAAATGATAATCTTGATGGATATTTACAGTACATGGTTTACAAGAGAAGCATTCAGCAGATGGCCAAGTGGAAAAGTGCTAGAAGTAAGCAGTAATTAGTGAAACTATGCTAGCAAAGTAGCTTCTTTGCCAGTCAGCTGCAAATATTCCCTTTTGCCTCTTTCCTTGGAGCATGATAGAAAGGTAGACAAGAAGTGGTACAAACTCTGTGATTTAAAAATATAAATGTAACAATTCTGGAATACCAAATCATGAGATGCTGAGAAGAGTGACTGAAATGGTTGCCAAAAAAGAGGCTTCTGGTATCCTAAAGTGCCAAAAATCCCTAACTTGCTGCAGTTCTAAATGTCACTTGTAGACCTCCCACCAGCTTAGCAGCACAATCAGATCTTCAACCTTTTTGAGTTCTGCCGTAGTTTTGTGTTATCAGTGCAGAGTACTACAGTCTGCAACAGGAGCTAACAAGGACCTGATACTGATAACAGCTTTTCCATTCCCTTCCCTCTCTTCCTGTGTTGAATTTGACGTGTTGCTTGAGTATGCAAAGTGAGATCAGAAAGATCAAAACTCTTAAATTTAGGCCATTTACTTTTGGTTATTAGGTTCATGAACTGATACCTGACCAAAAAATGGCCTGATTTTCAGATGGGTGAATGTCCTGAGGCATTGCTGGTATAGTACAATAATTCGGAGTGTATGCTTGAAAATTCTGTCTGTAAATAGAACATTTGTTTCCCGCTTTTCTCTCAGAGGCAGACTGCCTGAAATTCACTTTTGAGCCAATGTTTTATGCCACCTATGCAGCTAGAGGAACATCTTTCAGTAGTAACTCATCCAACTCATCCAACTATTAGTGTGGGATATACAGTCATTTACAGTCACTGATACTTAAGTGCATGCCTGCAACTAACTGATATACAGATGAAGAAAGAAACATTCTAATTTGTCTCTGGATAAATGGAGTAAATCTTCTGAAAGTCTATTCTACACGAGATGGTAGGTTGCTGAGTGATTTTAAATGTGAAATATTGTTCGTGTATCATTTCAGGTTTGGCATATGCTTTACTGGTGGCAGTTCCCGTTGGATATGGCCTCTATTCTGCCTTCTTCCCCATCCTGACATACTTTTTCCTGGGAACATCAAGACACATATCAGTTGGTAACCACAAATGTTCAAGTTACAGTAAATTAACTATTACAAGATGTTAATTCTTACCATGAACATTAGTGTTTCATATAAGACAGCTACTTTCTAAACCATGTTGGTTGTGCTGAATATTAATATGGATGGGTTCAGGGGACTGAAGACTTATTTCTTCTCTGTACAGATAGCTAACTTCAGTTGTACCAACTCATGCCTTTTGCTTGCATTTGTGCTGAAGTTTAAATCCTGTCTTTGGCTATGCTCTATGCAAAAAATTACAGGAAAAACTCTGCCTCTTAGGGCAGTAAGAAGAGACGTTTAGTCTATCAGCTGAAGCTCAAGATGGCTAAAACAGATCTCTTAGTCTTCTCCACAAGCCTTCCTTGCTACATCCTTTTTGATCACTGTGGACAAATATCACCTTCTTGCCTGTTGCGGAGACCCAGAACCTGTGTTTCTACTCCAGCCTCGCTCTAGGTCCTCACATCAAGGCTATGGGTAAACCTCATTGATTCCTTCTGAATACTTTCTCTAAAATATGTTTTCTCTGACAGTTTTCGTATTTAAAATTCATGTTACACCTTGATCATGGAGTTGTCTTTCTCTCTCCCCTCTAACAAATAGAACCTTACCTCATTCACATCCACCAATACGAGATCGTTTTTTTCTCACAAAACTTTGACATGAAATTATGCTTTTTCATCAGCTTTCTTCTTTGTGGAATCAAATCCATCTGTATGTTGTCTCCACTTTCTGTGTTTCACATATCAGATCACATCTGCTCTCCAGCTCTGAGCTCTTACCTCTACTTATGTTGACATCCCTACTTTCTACATTTTCCATTCCTTTTTATACTTTCTCCAGTATGCTTATTTGTCAACTGTACTTTTATTTATCTCTGTAATTAACTGAAGCTTCTTTAAGATATTTTACATTTTCCTTTTCTGTATAATTTTAGCTAAAACTGCAACAATCTGATTGCTTTTAGATTGTGTTTTGCTGACATTGTGATCATTTACTATCTCTGTATCTTGCCCCAAGTATAGTTTCAGTCATCTTTAGCCGATGTAATACCAAACTACTGCCAAAAAGGGCACTCCTTTCTCCCAGTGTGTGTTCCTGCTGCCACTGTTGTGCTGAATTCCTGACTGTACAGCTGTGTAGCAATCTGCACCGGTGCATTTGTTCAGCTGAAACTAACCATGTCTGAAAAAAGAGTAAATCAAAACGTAGTTTTCAGCTGGATCAGTGTTCTCTTGTGAGTGGTGCTGGGCCACAGAACTGCTGGTGCAGGTACAAGGGAAATGGTCAGAATATCCCATCCCATTTGGGCTTGCTACAACCCTAAACTGGCTTAAGCAATGCATGGAACTGCGCCCCTATGTAGAACAGTTTTTTTTCAGGATGGAATTGTACCTCTGTGTCATGTTTGCAGTGCTGTGGCCTCTGGCCCTTTCCTCCTCCTCCTCCAAAGTAATGTAACCCAGATAAAATATTAAATTACATTTCTGATTTCAAATTTTCCTGGCTAGTGCATCAGACTATGCTTCTATCTGTGCTTCCTTTTGATGTGTATTAAACTTCAGTATGTTCTGTTTGTCATTACAGGTCCGTTTCCTGTCGTCAGTTTGATGGTGGGATCAGTTGTAGTGAGCATGGCCCCTGATGATAATTTTCTCATAGTTGGCAGTAATACTACAGGGACTAATAGTACTGAGATATTGATAGACACTGACTCCAGAGATGCCCAGAGAGTGTTGATTGCTAGCACCCTCACATTTCTGGTTGGAATTTTACAGGTAAAATAGTTGGCTTGAAGACACAAGATTGATACTACTTCAGTTTTAATGGGAAAACATACACCATTGAAATTCATGCTAGGGCAGCGAGTGTTTTTCCTGTAGTAAAACACAAAAATGAAGGAAAGTCATCTGAAACTCTGAAGAGCATTTTGGGGATTATTCTTACCCTGAGCAGAGTTTGTGGGAGCATGATTGGGAGCGCAGACAACAGAAGAATAGCATTATGATTGCAGACCAACAGACCTGCATGAAACTAAATGCTGATGGTACAAATCCTGGAGCATCCTTTCACACAGCTCTTCAGGTCTCCATTATCTCCATGGATGGCATGATGTTAAGCTACATTAATCTGCAGTGGGGGAAGATGCTCTTAAGACTATGTCAACAAAAAGAGAAGAGCAAAACTTAAGAAACTGACAAATAATAGTGTATGTTTTATTGCTTAGCAAGCTGTCACTCTTCATGATTTTTCCAGGTGGTATTTGGAGTCCTTCAGATTGGTTTCATTGTGAGGTACCTCGCAGATCCACTAGTTGGGGGATTCACAACTGCAGCTGCTTTTCAAGTGCTCGTGTCACAATTGAAAATAGTCCTAAATGTTTCTACTAAAAACTATAATGGTGTCCTTTCCATAATATATGTAAGTATACTCTTCTAATTTGTTTTGGGTTTGTGCCAGAATCTTTGTGTAATTATTTATCTTCTGCTTCTATTTCCTACAGGAGTGATTCTTGTATTTATCTAACTATGGGGCATCCATTTAGTTCTCATTCACTCTCAGGAAGATCTGCAGGTGTTCATTTATAGCTGTGTGGCCTTCAATAGCTGTTTTCTTGGTTTCCCAGACCATAAAAGGCTAATTGTCACATCGTAGTCTATTTCAGGCCGAGCATTCTTTTTCACATCAAATTTAAAAATAATTATGAAGCAAAACAGTTTTTCTTCTCTGGCTTATCACTTCCAGAGACTGTTTCCCTCCCAGGCCTTGCTTCCTGTCCTATTGGGAAGCACCCAAAGCTGACTAGTCCCAAACCTCTTAAACCATCCTGGTCAAGGACATCTTTATCTATTTCATATTGTAGCCAAATCTGTGAATATCTACAGAAGGACGTAGATTCACGCCCCATGCCATGTACCTACTGGTTAGCTAAGGTGAGGCTAAATGTTGCTTGTCGCAACTCCCATTTGTTAATCTTAGAGGAAATGATCAAATGGAGAAATGTTTTGGCCAGATTACAGGAATACTGAACTCCTAGAGGTTCTCATATTACGGAGTCGTTTCCTTCCCCAGGGAAATTTTTGAGAGTTCTTTCACTGACCTCACCATTAAACTGTTTTGGTGCACAGTATTT
>VXAB01003624.1:0-45925 GCA_013399175.1 Odontophorus gujanensis
TTTTGTTACTCATACGAGTGTAACAGTTATGGTGAACCAGATTTTTTCTTGCTTATCCTGAAAGCAGAAGTACTGTATCTTCACATAATTGTTATTTTATTTTTTATTAATTGTTTATTTTATTTATAAACCCCAAACATCATAATTTACTTCATATAAGTGAGGATTCAAATGCATTTGGTTTCTTCTTTAATACAGAATTCAATACATGTTCTATACATTATGGAAGCAATTAAAGGGATTTATGAAGAGAACAAACTTGCCCTTGTCACTTGCCTTTAAATAAACTATTTTGAAAGAAATAAATTATTTAGGACACAACATTAAACTGCAAACTAAAGCATAATTAAGCAATCTTGAGCTTGCTTTGCCTCAAGAAGCTATAGGAATTGTTTAAATACATTATCTGAATTGTGTCAGAGCCTACATGGCCTACAGAGAAACTCAGAGTGTATCTTTGAGATAGGCTAAATCAAAGTAACTTATAACAGCATTATGAGAGCTCAAGTGACAACCATGATTAGCTGGAGCATATGCCGACCTCTTTCAGTTAACATCATTCCACTATGCTAGTGCATATGATATGAGACAAGCTCTTAAACAGCCCAGAGGATCTCTTCTAACTTTGGAGAATTATGCGCTTTCCTTTTCTTTCTCATTTATAATCAATCCTGCAGCAAAATTAAAAAAAAATGGTTATTCATTCGGTAATTTCTACTCCAAACTAGTTTGCCTATTTCAGTCCTTATAGTGCAAGGTCCATATGCCCGTGTTATTTCAGAAATACACATAGCAAATGAATGCAAGTTCCTGGTCTCTCAGCTTGTATAATAAACCACCCAGCTCTTGGCTTTAAAATCTCCAAGGAGAAGGAGGAAAAGCTGTGAATTTACAATTAGAGGAATAATCTGAGGAGGTACTGCTTCCTTTTTCATTCTCTGTTGATGTTCTGTCATACAGTGATGGTCTGTATCAACACAAAGCATGAAGTATTTGAAGGAAAAAATTACAGGATCCAAAGTTGACTTAAGATTGAAAAAAGGACTCCTCCAAAAACAGCACCACCTAATCAGTAAGGCTTGGGGGATTTCAGAATGAAGATCTAAATGGCAGCTAGATGTGCAGCCTGCAGATGCTAGGGATAGAGGCATTCTGAAGAAAATAAGACAGCTATGTTAATCCAAGGTGGCTCCAGTTCAGCAGACAAACTGCTTCCCACATGGTTAGCTATCCAGCAAGACAATCTGTTGAAACAGCTGATTTCTACTTCACTTTGTTGTCATATGGACAAACAAGGATTCTTCCTGAAAGGCCTCATCCTGGCAATTTAAAAAGAGACAGCTTGCCTGAGAAAAGTGTAAGAAGAACTAGCACATACATTGGGGCAAAGATAGGCAGCCTTGGCTTAAACAAAATCCATTGCCTTTGAAAATAAAGGTTTCTTTCAGAGGATGACAGATCACAGAAAAATGTGGGGGAGGAGGGTGTAAATATATATAAATACATCATATTCATATATAAAAAATCAGCCACAATGATCCAGATCACTTTCCCCCTCTTGGATGAATAGCAATATCCTTAAGAAAAGATGACAGAGACTAAATTTATCTGGAGGCTCAAAGGGTTGGCTCATCACTAATCCAACAATCAGGTTAAGGTATGGATTATGTTTCCACACTGGAGAAAATACAATCATTTATGCTGACTGAAGATTCATAAGTATGTCTTGCAGGACGCCACAAGCTGGTTTAGTTGCCATTTCCTTCTAATGCTCCAAGTAAATGACTGCCTTCTGAATACATCTCCTTGTTTCCACCTTTTATTCATTTTCCTGTTTTCAATAGTTTACAATTATTTAACTGTGATTTCAAAGGTAAGCCTTTGGTTACCTTATTCGGTAGCACCCTTCAAAGCTGCTAGAGGTTCTTAGACTAGAAGAACCTACATAACCAGAAAAGATTTGATGCTATTTTCTTTACTGTAGTATGAGTTGCAGAGTATGCATTTGAAGCACATTATTTGTAATAGAGGTTCTCCTATTTATGGACAGAAAGCCTCTCCATTCTCAATAGTCTGAGCCCCATGTTAGTGGTATATACAGTAAACCTAAAGTTCAACCAAAAACCCCTGTCCTTGAGATCACTGAAGAGAAATACTTATCCAAGAAAAGAGGAACTAATCATTATTAGCTTAAAATAAGTAAATGGAATTGAAGACTGATCCCTATATCCAATATGTGCTTCCATAAAGGAGATTTTGCAGAGCTCTTCATTACACGGTTAAATGTAATTCTTCCTTTTTGTTTGTATTAGTGCATTTGGTGTCACAGAGCCTCCACACTTCAGGTTTTGCTTGAACATGGCAGAGCCTCTACAGAGGTACTTAATCTCTGCAGAAACAAAGATACTTTCAGTCTGAAAGTGTTATTCAGACCTTGAATTAAGCATCTTGCAGGTCAAGATACACAAAGCAATGTTCTTTTCTAAAGCTTCAGACTCTCAAGGTCTCTGTTCTGAACTTGAACTTCTGAGTTTCAGAATAGGTCTTCCATGTCCTCAATGCAGGAAATAAGTTACAGTAAAATAAAACAAGTTAGATCAGTTCTATCATTTTCAAGACCAATAAACATCTCTACCTTGTCAGATCAAGCCTTCATGGACAAGGTTTCTGAAGGACAGAAAACAGGGCATGATGTAAAAAAGTTAAAAAATTAAAAAAAAATAAAAAATACATGGAATGAAATATCAAGCCTCCATGATCACAGAGCTTAAGAGTCCCATTGAAGATAAATTATAAGGAGAGTGAAACTGAAAACAAACAAACAAACAAAAACAACAGAGATGAAATACATTGAACTTTCTTTACAAATCTCAGTATGTATTGGAAAACACAGAATTGAAGGACACTAATGACAAGGTCACCAATATATCTCCAGGGTTCCTAGCATTTGAATCATTTTGAAGCCGGGAACAGAGAAAATCTTTCATCTAGATTGTTAGAAACAAAATAGGGGAAGGCATATGCCAACTTCCCAAAGCTGAGGTACAAAAACGATAACTGCAGTTTACAGCAGTTCCTGCAGTTTCACAGGAACACAGATACCAGTGGAAGTGCTGAAGTGTCAACTACTTGAATGTGATTGCATTTGTGCTGGAATGAGTCTAACAACAGAATCTTAACAATGTTCTCAGAAAACCATATCAGGAACCTTCGGGAAGACGGATGCCCAGATTGAACAGTGATTTTGAAAGGATTCTCCTCTAATAGCATGTTCTTGGAGAGAACCCTTACCTGAAGGTTTCTTGTGAGCTCTATGAAATGAAACCTAATTACTAAATTCCATCAAGTTTATTTGCATATTTTCTCAGAAGATATTTTTGGTATGTGTACTGTTCAAAACTCAAAACCAGCCTTCTATTTGACTTCTTCAAATATTATTTCCTCTGAGACCAAATACGCAATTACTGTGAATACAACTTTTTGAGAAGCAGTGGAAAAAACAGTAAAGATTAAGTCCGTACTACTATTACTTCACTCAATAATGCTGGAGTAATTGAGGTGGTACGCACTGCTCATTTCACCTAACTGATACAAAACAGTGGTGCATAGAACTTAAACTGCAAGCTCAACAAGTATTTCTGTGGCAAAAAAAAGTCTTGAATGCTCACTAGAAAAAATTTCTAAAGACATCTTCTCCATAATGCTTCCATCTACCATTGGGAACTGCTTAGTGCACCTATCAATGAATATCCATATAAAATTTTTGTCAAGTTTTTGTCATCAAGAAACTATTTATCACCAATAAATATTTTGTTGTAACATTTTTTCTCTGTATATAACAGCCTAATAACCCATTATTAAACATATAACCCAAAACACTCTCATGATTATATTTCTGTTCTTGTTACTGTAGATTGATGTCACCTCACTGACAATACTAAAAATGTCACTGAAACTAGTTTTCCTATAGTAATACAGAATTACATTTTTATTTAAAATTTTGTGTCCATCCTTTTCTCTTCCAGTGACAACTTCTAGAAAATACAGAATATTTTCTGGCTAGGGATAGTCACATCAATTACTGACAAACTATACTGATGGTAACTGAATAGCCTTTGGGCCATATATACCAGTATTTGAAATGGGGAATCTGTCTATAAAAATGTAATCTACAAAAAAATGTGCCCATCTTATCTTAAAGAAAGATTTGAAAAATAACATGTCCACTTACTATACCTGTGTTCCTTTGTCTTTGTAAAGCAGAGTGCAGATTTGGGTAGAATGGTCATGACAGTGAGATAAACCAGAACATTTAGGCCAAAGATTGAAAGGATAAAGGTCTAAAGTAATTCAGTAAAGCATTAATCACATGATGTTATAAAAAACAACAGTATTATGCTATAAAATAATTATTATGCTATAAAAACTCATTGTTTAAAATCTCTAATAAAATTTACAGCATAATTTCATGGCACAGGAAGAAGAGACATCTTCCCTGGGGAGAATTCAAAGTAGAAAGTATATGGTGGGAAGTACACTGAATAGTCTAAAAATTCTTTTTCAGTTACCATGATGTAAATGGCAAAAAATTAGCAACTGTCAGAATTGCAAATTCAGGTATTTATTTAGTTTTTCACGTTGTTTTAATATTGTAAGGGAACATTAAGTGGTAAAATATTGAATAAATTGGAATACTTTTTCCCTTTCTGCTTTGCAGAAAGGCATTTACTGTATTCTAAATGAAGCAGGATAAGGGCCTCTGATTCAAATGGATGGCATTTCTAAACTGTGGACTATGTGATATAAAGATATGCTCTAATTTTGTTCTCCTGTATTTTTACGCAATCTGATAATCCTAAAAGTGAGCTGAAAATTCATAAGTTATTCAAAATAAAAAAAATATTGAAAAATCAAGAAATAAAGCTTTTGAACACAAGTTTTTAGGAATCTGCCTTTCACAAACAGGAAAAGAATATTCTACCACAGATATTAAAAATAATTAACCAAATAAACAAACCAAACCAGACTAACCAACCAGACAGAATTTGATGGTGGATACACAGGAGTCTGTAAATCATGTTTGTAACTCTTCCATTCCTCGATTTCCATGGATAGCTATTTACTAATAACACTATCTACCATGCATGCATATACTAAATCACTGGGAAACAAAACTTCCTATCTTGTCTGAAAGCCACTGTAGCAGAAATCTCAGGTCAGCACAGTGAGCCTGAAATCATCACTGTGGGAATATGTATTTAAAATGTTGGGCAAGATGGTCCTTATGATCTGAGTAGTACAGCATAATCACAGAAAATGCAGTGACTCCATCTTCCTATCAATAAAAGCAGAAGGACCAGAAGTCAAAGGGAAAAAATAAATAAATAAAAAATGTAAAACTGACAGATAGGATAACTTGTGAACATCTGCTTCAGCCCTTCATGTACTGCTAAGTACCTTCGTTTCAGCACTCCTCTCAAGAGGTTGTGTGTGTCTGTGCATGTAATTATGGTATAAAACTGATCATATGGAGACCGGATAGAATTAATAACTTTTACTAATTTTACAGTACAAATAGCAATGTAAATATCATTCAGCTTCAAAATTTATGTCTGATGGTGTCCTGCAAACCCATCCATTAATTCAAGGAGTGAGTTTATTAATTTTTCTAATAGCTTGGAAAGCACAGGCGTGTGACTGCTAAGGCTCATGGACCAGAATCCAATTCACTTTGCATCACTTTCTCTTCAGCATGACACAATACTGTTGCATCTCTGAAACATATAAATTTATATTTGAAATAATGTACTGAAGTGAAATAGTTGAGAACTTAAGCCCTATTAAAACTCTTTCAGTAAAATAGAAAAACAGTTTTACAATGCCTGTTGAAGCATCACTAAAGATAAAACTCCACAGTACTCTGCCTGGAGAATTCCCATTGGATGTCCAGAGACTGCAGGCATGAGGCACCTACTAAAATCACCCACACACACACAGACAAATTCAATCTGGACTTCCTCAAGTGACTGCTGATACAATACCATTGCCTGTTGTTTAAATATTCGCATACACTTAATAGACACTCCTTCCACAAATCTTTCAGGCAATTAAAGATTCTTATCTTACATTACAGCATTTATATGCAAGTACTGAAGAAAATCCAATGATAGCCAATTGAAGTGAATATATAATCACAGAAGGAGAGTTTAAAGAGTATTGTAGGATTTCTGTACTAATTCTCTCAATTATTTCTGAGTCACGTGTTTGCATATTGCAGTAATATGTATGCACGCAAGCCATAGTAACCAAGCCTTCAGTTTGTCCCTCACATTTGACCAGTAACTCCAATATTAAAAAAAAAATTGATAATATTCAGTGATTCTGTTTTAATAAAAAAATTAATAGATTTTTAGCAGTGTAAATCAATTAATTTAGTTCTACTGACAATGCTATTGTCTTGTCCCAATCAGTAGATTCCCCAAGACTGAATTACTTAAAAAACAATAAGCAAAGCAAGCTTGTCTAGTAAATTAGATCTGATAAAGTTGATAATAAGAGAGTACCTCCGGAGTAAGGTATAGCATCAAAGGGAACATAATATGAAATAATACTGCTCCACCAACCTGAACTTGTACAATGCTGCAATTAATTTCCTGATGTGATGATTCAATAAATGGAAGTTGGATAAAATGTTCCTTCTGATTTTACATTATAAAACTAAGGAATTATTTGATCCACTATCCCAACCACCTGCTTTAAAATTTCATCTAGTTAACAATGTACTGAGACCAATAATTTGTTCCTGGCAAGAGCCAAATAATTTCCCGAGCGTTATTTAGTTCTAATTTGACAACCTCATGTGATGAAAAAATCACATGTTTCTCTTGGCAATTTGTCCCAGTGGTTAATAACCTCCATACTGAAAGTATTTGCTACATATTTAATTTGAATTTCTGGCTTCAGCTTCTACTAAGTTGCATTGTTAAATGAGAGAGCCTTTTATTACTAAGTGTTTTAGACACAGTTAGCAAATCAACTCTCCATCACATCTGCTAAATGTATGCTGATGTATATGAAACTGTTATCATTTTCTTCTATCAAAAGCTCAGTTATAGTGTTTTCTTCATCCTCTTTATTTCCAACATTAAAAAGAACTTCCACCGTAAGTTATTATTTTCCACTGCTTTATATTGCACAAAGTACTGTTTTGTGATGTACAATAACCTAGCCATCACTATTTTTTTATTTTGTTTTACTTCCCCAAGTAGCTCATTTGTCTTGTTGTCACTGTTGATATTCATGCTGAATTAATCTAAAGTTCAAAAGAAGTAGCCTCATTTAAAGAGTTATTACTGATACTTTTTTCTCCACTGTTTCAAATTTCCCTCCCAGGAATTTTGAGTGTTTTCTTCACCAATTGATTCTGTAATTTAAAAATTATATATGATCAGCAGCTGGTTTGGGACAGCACGAACACAGAGATCTTACAAGGGCTAAAACATGCTATATATTCATTGATATCTATCAATCAAACTTGGTGAAATGTAACTCCTTAGAAGTCTGCTACCTTTCATTAACTACATTCTTCTCCCCTTAACTCTCTATTGAATCTATTCTCATATATAATGTTATTTTTTTCATACATGGTACCAATGATTTAGTCATTAAGCTACTTCTCATCTGAAAGACTCAAAACACGAAGAATCCTTTTGTCTTCTGGCAACCCACTGATGCTCTAAGATTCCTTTAGAAGGAAAACCATGGGATTGGATGACCCTTACTCAAACCACTGAAGAATCAAGGTTGTAAACTATCAATTAGAAATTATAAAATATGTATTCCTCAGATTTTATCATCTTTGATAAGAAGAGAAAATTAAAGCAATTGCATAGATTACCCATGTATTTCTCTATATTGTTAAATGGAAAATGGCAAGGAATGATCCATAGTCCCAAAGTCAAATTAAACAGGTTTTTCCCAGATTTTGTCTGACTCTTTTCAGAGCAAATTCACTTGGCTGCACCATCTAGTATTCGGCTTTGACTTGTCCTTGGACCTGCTCCTGTGACCCTAAAACATATTCTCTATTTCCATTATAGGGTGGGGAAGGATGGTCAAATCAGAACATACGAATTAAATGTTTTTCTACAGTCAGATTGCAAGATAAATTTGTGTTTCCTAGATGTAATGTGAAAATCTCTTTTTCAGAGACCAAAGGTTCCCTGGTTCCCATGTCCAAATGATGACATGGGGGGAAACAACCAAAGCAATCACAATTTGGTTTTTGATGCATGTTTGGAATAATCTTTGAACTAATCTACAGCCAAAATGGTGTTGAGTTTTCCTCTCAGACCAAATAAATGAGGAAATTTGCTATCATAAGAGACTCTCGACTATCCTTTTTGCACTCACTTTATCTGGTATGGCAACACACAGAATTTGTGAATCACAAAAAAATATCCAATTAATACTTGTACAAACTGGTGCAAAGCTTAGCACTGAGTTCCCACTAAATAGGTTATTTGCTACTTTATGCAACTGATGTTGCATATACATTGGCTATACATTAAAAATTACTTCTTTCAGCATGGGTAGAAGACAGAATGAAGTCCTGGAAAAGGGTTTATGCAGTTTTGAGAATCCTATTACAGAGTATTATTTATTATCCTCACTATCTTTCTGTTACATTAAAATTTGATGTTGATTAAAATAAGCACAGCCAATGAGTAAAAAATATGTGATTATTTTTATTATACTTGACTTAAAATATTTTTGAGTACTTACAGACAAAGATTAATTAGTTTTTCTTTTTAACTCAGGTTGAGGATAAGCAGTTTAGACAAAATTAACTGGATGAACACCTATTTATAAACTGAATAGAGATTATGTAAGTGACATGGCAATTTTTATAAACATATTGTAGATATGCTTTGTGATTACAGTATTTTCTGGATACTAAATTATATGATAAGCCAACATTGCCTTTCTGTAAACTATATAACACTGTGCATAGAAATGACATAAAGGAAGAGAATAATATGTTACTTAAATGGTTGTGATCATATGCCAGACATCATTAATCTGACTGCTTGACCTAGTTTTGTTATATTGTATACACTGCAGCTGTGTTCATCTTCACATTGAAAAGGATCAAAAAGAAACTTTACAATACAAAAAGCTGTGTCCAGCAATAACTGTTGACTGTTCACTGAAGTTGTTCATAGATACTACTTAGGAAAAGAACAATAAACAAAGTCTATTCTTACAAATTCAGCTTTGCCAGAACAAAAGAAATTTCAGGCAAAGATTACATTAATTTTCCATAGGAGGAAAAGAAGTTTATTTTCCTTGTACAACTGTTTCTCCTAAAGAGTAGGTTGTTTTATTGTCTCTGACTTGTTGAATTACTTATAATATGAACTGCTATAGTAGTAGCCTATTGAGCATGGAAAGATGATGAAAAATGCATCCATGCTCAAAGTTTCATATTTTTTAATGAAAAACCATTAGGCATTTCCAGTGTTGCGCATGGAACTATGCAAAAATATTTGCAGTGATGACATAACTATTTAAAATATATACATAAATACAGCTTGATAAGAGAACTACCTATTTAATCATATAATATCTTCACAATGTTCAGTCCTTATGTGTTTGGAAACAGCTGTTCCTTGCTTAACAAGCAGTTCACAACAAATAGATTCAGAATCTAGGAACCAGCTTCAATACGTAAAACCTTATCAGTAAACTGTGTGAAAACCGATAGTGTTTTTTTTTTGTTTTGTTTTGTTTTTTTTCCTCCAAGAAATACTGTTCTCTAGATTTAGCTCCAGCAATTTTTAAAGTAACTTTTATCTACATTGTCTGACAAATTTAATAGCATTAAGTACTAACTCACACACTCACTTCCAACAGCACAAAAGAATACCTCATTAAATCACCTATTAAGTGGAAAAGGTTGTTCTGTTTAGAGAATAATTCCAGACGCTTCTAATGTGAAATTATGAACATGTGGTCATACAAAACATATTAAAATATGTAAATGTAATTTGAACACCAAAGGACTAATAGACTACACTGACAAATTCTTACATTCACTTAATTCTTAAGGGTTCCACAAATTATATAATCATATCAACAAAAAGAAAATTCAATTTATTGATTTGAAATTATTTATGGTGTTATTTTCTTATTTATTTGAGGATGCAGTCACAGACTTTGAAAAGAGTCTGTAACTGTTCAATTGTGAATGGAGAACTTGAAAAGTTTCTACCCACTGCTTTACTTTTTGAAATGACATTATTCTTTGCAGAACCAAAACATAACTAGCCTATTTTTCATGGGAAAACTAGAAAACAATGCAAGAGGCCCAAATTTAGGAGTAAAAACAAATCTCAGTGAAAATATGGAAGCAAGTATTCAATCCCATTTTTATGAAAGGCAGCAAGGGAGGCCTGGGGAACTTCAGGCTGGTGAGCCTCACCTCTATGCCTGGGAAGATGATGGAGCAGATCCTTCTGGAAGAGACGATAAGGTAAATGCGAGAAGAATAGGTGATCTGAGACAACCAGCACACTTCCACCAAGGGCAGATCATGCCTGAACAATCTCTACACTCTGCAAAGGAGTGATGGCATTGGTGGACAATGGAAGGGCAACTGATACTGTCTACCTGGTCTTGTTCAAGGCCTCTGGTATGGTCCCAGTCAACATCCTTAACTCTAAATCAGAGAGATTTGGTTGTGAAGGATGAGGTACTTGGTGGATAAAGAGTTGGTTGGATGGTCACAGCCTGAGGATTGTTGTCAACAGCTCTATGTTTAGGTGGATTCCAGTCATAAATGGACTGGTGTTCTTCAACACCTTGATCAATGATATAGACAGAGTGTACCCTCAACAAGTTTGCTGATGACACAAACCTAAGTGGTGCAATTGACACAACAGAAGAAAGGGATGCCATCCAGGGGAGACTTGGACAGGCTTAAAAAGTGGGACATGAACCTAATAAAGTTCAACAAGGCCAAGTATATGGTGTTGAACTTGGGTTAGGGCAATCCCAGATATGTGTACAGACTGGGAAAGGAATTCATTGAAAGCAGCCCTAAGGGCAAGGACTTGAGGATCCTTGTGGATGAAAACTTGAGATGGATTAGTAGTGTTTGCTTGCAGCCTGTAAAGTCAGCTGAATCCTGGACTTCACCAACAGATGCGTGGCCCCCAGGGAAAGGGAGGTGACTGCTTCACTTTAAGCTGCCCTACTGAGTCCACATTTGGTGTATTTTATGTATGTTTGGGGTCCCAAACACAGGAAGGATGGAGAGCTGTTGGAGTGGGTCCAGAACGGAGCCACAAAGATGATAAGAGGGCTGGAGCACCTCTCATATGATCAAAGGTTGAGGGAGCTTGCCTTCTTTAGCTTGGAGAGAAAAGGGATTAAAGGAGACCTCACTGTAGCCTTCCAGTACCTGAGGGGAGTTTATAAAGAGAGGGAAGACTGACTTCTTACATGGTCTGATAGTAATAGGACAAAGGGGAAAGGGTTTAAAATGAAAGAGGGGATATTTAGGTAGGATGTTCAGGTGGAAATTCTTTACTCAGAGGGTAGGTAGCAAGGCACTGGAAGAGACTGTCAAAAGAAGAATGCGTACATCTCATTATTGGAGGCATTCAAGGCTAAGTTAGATGAGGCACTGAATAGCTTGACCTATTGGATGGCAACCCTGCCCATGGCAAGGAGTTGAAACTAGATTATAATTTAGGTCCCCTACAACCCAAGCCATTCTATGATTCAGTGGCAAGTAAGCATGCATGTACATCACACCACACACATAACAGACACTATCATAAACAGATTTTCTTCTGTAAAAGTGATAAATGCTCAGCAGTTTAAAAATTAGGTCAGTCAGAATCAACGGTTTAAAGAGATTATCATAATATTAGTACAGTCAGAGGAAAGTACAAAAGAAAATAAACCATGTAAACACCGAGTTGTTGATAGACTAAGCATTTTAAGAGTACTAATGTCACAGCAAAGACCATTTTTAGACATTTCAGTCATTTTCTTATGCAGGTATTCTGCCTGTGTTCTGTTTTGTTTTTGTTTGTTTGTTTGTCTAATGCATTCACAAGAATGTTAGTCTATATGAAGAAGAGGGTAACCTTTCAAACACTAAATTGGAGAAGGAGATGGCAGATGAAAAGGCCACTTTTTTTTTTTTTTTTCTCTCTGTGTTACAGATAATCAGTCTTTCTTTTCTCTCCTTTTGTTATCCAAACACAGTGAGTAGAAATTAGATTGTTTCTTTAAAACAAACTAACATTTAGGTTGTCTCTTCAAGGCAACATCATGCAGTGTTTTGAAAGGTACCACTTTTAGAAGAACACAAGGAAATAACATAGTTTCAGGAGCTATTTGTCTGTGAGCTTTGGCAAAACAAAAAACCGAAAAACAATAATACTGTAGCGCCTACTAAATTCTTTTTTTCTCAAATGCTGCAACTCCTTCTGATTTCTATGACTCAGCAATCATTGATGGTTTAGAGGGATACAACACGGCTTGAATAATCCTGCCAGAAAAGTTAGGGCTGTGTTTGAGAATATAGTGATGGGAACAAAAGAAGAGCCTTATACGTTCCGTCCTTCAAAAATTACCATGAGGACAGGAGATTTGACAGGTTTTGTAAATGTTTCATTAGGATCAGTGGATCTACCCTGGCTTCCATGCAGATAGTCAAGATTTGCACCATAACATGAAACAAAGGCTTTTTCTGAACAAAATTCTCCAGGTAACTGACAACTGCAAATGGTCTAAGGCAAGCCAGAAAATATACAGCTATGACAACAAAAGACAATGTTAAAAAACGTAAATTTCTTATGGAGATAGAATATGCTAGGAAATCAATATCCAAATGCCAGGACAACACATTTAAAAGGCAAATATTTATGCCATGTAATGTATGACAGCATGGATGCAAAGATATATATCTTTCATCATCCTTTCCACATTTACTTGCAAATAAATATGCTATGCACACCACACACTGTGATATGTTCTTTAACTTTTACACACATTTTGTATGCAGATAAAGATTATTATTCTGAATTCTTCCAGATTTCTGTTGATGCAACAATAATAATGTGCATTCGTATCACAACAAAACATATCAGAAAAAGAGTACAGCTGAGAATGAAGGTTGTCACAAAGTGTTGCTACATGCTTTCATGCTTTTATGTTTTGTTTTTGCTTTTTTTCTTTTTTTTTTTTTAAGAAAGAAAGGAGAAAATAAATAGAATTCTGAGTTCTAATGCCACTGATTCAGTAAGTGAACTGAGAGAAATAATCTGACTTTTTTTGAGAAAACCTAGTCTGAAAACATAAAGGCTTTAAGAAAAATCTAACATTAAAAATGTGGAAAATTCCCAACAGATGGTACATCTGAGCTGAAGCTTCTCAGCTGAAGGAATAACAAAAGCAGAAGGAAAATCAACACCTTTTTGTTTGTTTTCATGTTATCTGTACTAAATTGAACTATTTACATAAAGTTGCATGAAATACCAAGGCAATTATTTTTCAGGTGATTATTCTATGTATTTATTCCAAAAATCTAAATTAAAGAAAGTAATGTGTCTTTTCTGAACAACACTCAAAGAATAAAAAAATAAATTACTGATGACAGTTGGACGTATCTGAAGGAATAAATTTTGTCCATCAAATTTTAAATTACAGCAAAATCCATCAAAAGTCATTCAAACCTCAGCACAGGATTACATTATCCATTCTGAAAACACTCCAGTGAAGTTCAATTGTTCTGTATTTAACACAGGAATATTACAGGGTCGTGTGAAGGAAAGACTTTGATAGACCTCTGTAATGAGAACTAGAGGGGCAATAACACCAAATACTTCAAGAGACAATGTCTGTACCTTTGCTTTAATATATTATGCTGGTAACACTTTATAATGAAAGCACATAAGGGAGACTGTTGAAAATTGGTAATAATAAACACAATGCTATTACATTGTTTCTCATTTGTTGCAACAGACGTTTTATGTGCAATTATGTAATTATGCTTCCTAAAGAAAATTGGGATCTTCAGTCCTTTGTTGCTGAGAAGCTTGTCTTACAGAATCCAGAAAGCCCATAATAATACATTTGTTTCACCTTACTTGTTATATTCCACAGACATGATAAAAAATTTACACAAATCTAGATTTCAAAAATATATTATTTCTAAGACAACTCTGTAACTACTAGAAGAAAAATATGAAGTTAAGGAACTACTATCAATATATTCTAAGCAACTCATCACTAAAGTGCAGATGTATCCGTTTAGTATGTAAAAATAAACCAATTTGATGGTTAGACACCATCAAAATCTCTGAAATGTTAGTGTAATATCACTTAGTTTTGAAAGACAATTCAAATTGACGAAAAGTAACAGTGTGTGAGATACTCTCCCTGATACTGTATCAGTTTTTTTTAGAAAAATGGTGACCAAATCAAGCCTCTGTTCATATGAATGGCAGTTATTTTCTGGAAGTATAATTATACATTATAACAAATTGGAAAAAAATAAAAGTAAAATAATAATAACAATAAAAAAGCTGTTAGAAACCAAATTTTAATGTAGTAAAATCAACTATTATTTGCTCATGTAATTTTAAGTTAAATACTCAGTCACAGAAACCCTCTGCTCTATTTCCTCCATAAATGTTTAACCTTGATATTAATAACATCAGCATTCCAGAGAACAGAAACTTTAAAAGCCCATGCGATCACATCATTTTGCTTCCTAATATGACAGCATTACTAAAACATATTAAAATAAAATATGGACACATTTATTGTTCTCCTCATGACAAAAAAATACTGCAGAAAAGAGGTTAATTTCTAAATATTTTACCACAGTCCAGCTACCTTACAGTCAATTATGTTCAGTTAATGTGCATATTAATGAAGATCTTGATGTACAGTTATAATCACAAACTGTCCACTTCAATGTCAGTTCATGATTGGTACTTTGTTGGCATAAAATAATAAATATTTTCTAATTATATTCCAGTTCACTGAAATTAAAACAGAGTTCAATAAAAGCAACTGGCAACATGTAATTTATTTCAGCAAAGAGATAATCCTATTCTTGAGAAGAATAACCAAGAAGTAATAAAAAATAAAAAATGCACAGATCAAAACAATTAATATTGTGCCTAGTCAGTACTGAGCTGGTTATTTAAGTGTTGAAGCCATTATGTAAATATTTCCTATACTAAAACAACATAAAAATGCGTGTTTCAAAAGCAGACATATTAAAATAACATAAACAAACAAACAAAAAAAAAAACACAGAAGAATGCAATGGAACTTCTGTTGAAGATTTCTCCTTGATTCAGAAGCCACAGAGGCTGTCATGTACGAAAAATGCAATCACAACTCTACAAGGGTGAATCTATCCGGGAAATGGGAATACTGAGAAATAACAGAAAAAGAGAGATTTAGTACAACATGCTCCACTTTTTCTTAGGCAGATTTCCAGTCAGAATATATCCTATAAACTATTTTACTTGTGAAACCACTGTCACAACTGTGCTGCACATTGCGGGCAGAGTATTAACAAATATCAACCACTCTGTATCTCGGTCAGCAAGGATGAAGAGGACGGCAGCCCACACTGTGGGAGGGAGAACACTTCTCAGGAAGAACCATTGACTACCACAGCTTGAAGAGAGATAGTGCAACATGCAACTAGCTTGACTTTCATGCTCCTTTTTAGATGATGGTAATTCCATTAGCTTCACACTGGTAGAGAAGTGAAGAATATATTTTTCATGGTGTTAGGAATAATAGGTATGCTCAGGAGACAGTGATGGGACAAGAGTACGGTCCTTCACTTCTTTATGAGAATACAACTCAGACTGTTGGTTCTGATAGGAAAGAAGACAATACCCTGTAATCAGGAAATGATTGTGGTATAAGGAAATCGTATTTCAAAATACCATTCCACTGAAAGACATGCCTAGTTACAGCACTAGGAATAAAAATATTGTTGCTCTGAGAAGAATTTGTGAATTTTACATGAGCATCTTTTATAGCAGAGACTTCTGTTTCTCACATGTATTATGCATTTCTCTAATTTTATCTATTACCATGGACTGCTTGTATTAAATTGTTCCTAGTTTCTTCATAAATATATTTCTAATACAGTAGACTGTAATTTTTATTGGACTGCAGAGAATAATACTCTGAGAGAAGCAGCACCAATTTTCATAAGAAGATACAGTCAAAGTGCCAGAATCAATAGATAACTTATCTAATTTTAACTATTTGAAATCTTGAGAAGATTAAAAAAAAAAAAGAAAAAAAAAAAAAGGTAAGGAAAGGAAAGGAAACACAGTTATCTCAGAATACTAGATAGAAAAAAGGTGAAAATTCTTTCCACTCCCTCCTCACCTGACTTTAGGTGACAAGACACAATAAAAGCTTACTTAGACTATTTGCAGCCTCAATACATGCATGACAATCCTATTATCAGTGTAGACATCTAGTCAGTTAGATTGATCTGAGTAGGCAAAATATAAAATGCACAAGAATTCAGGTCGCTGATGAATTTAGAAAATCTGGGTCTTGTACATTCAGCACCTTTCCTGCTTCAAAGAACAAGCAGGATAGCAAGATGTGATCAGAGACTTAAAAGTCCATCTTCAACTGAGTTTCAAGTTATGAAAGAGTTAAAATTCAATTGTCTGAAATATAAAGAAAGCATCAACAGGAAAAAAAATGTATTTTTAAACACACAAAAAAGGTTGCAAATTGGTTTTACTTGTATATATTAAAAAATAACAATTATTACTTTAGACATCTCCTGAAGACCCACAAATTTTTGTGAGTGTGGGAAAGTGGAAAATCAAATTTTAAACGTTTGTAATACCTCTATGATTTTCCCCCTAGTCCCCTTTCCTCCAAAAGAAGCAGGAGATGCAACAAATTCACTTCACCTAATGACAGCACCATTAATATGGGTTTGGTTCACCTTCAAATTTCAAGTTTCTTTATGGTAAATGAAAATGAACGAACGAGACCTCTCTTCTGCTGATACTTTGGTTTGCACTGCATTCTCCAGATCTGGCCAACCCAAGCAAGATTTTGCTTCCCCTTGTCATGGCATGGGGAATAGTTAATGTTTCTCTTTCAGTGCAAGTTCAGAATGTAACTACTGCTGCAGAATGAAACAAAAGTTTCCAACACATGCTAACATTTAAATGATTTAAAATTTTGCATGCTTATTTCTTCTTTTGTTCTGTGAGAAGGATGAGTAAAATACATGCTAATCTTCTCATCCAAAAATGAAAAACTGTTCACACAAAGGTTTCCTGCCATAGACAGAATACCAGAGTTATACTGATAGTGACTGGGCCCTCACAGAAAAACACAGCTGTCTTATACTGAAATATCTCAATGTAAAGCTCTACTAGGGATCAAAACAGATTGAAACACAACAATTGGAAGCTATGAGGCAAGCAAATAATTGGGTTTACCTAAACTAAGAGGAAAGAAAAACTATCTATGCTCTCACTCTGCTACATAATTTTCAAATCACAATAGGATATTCTAGAAGGATACATCCTGAAGTATCACATAAGAATTTACTGAGAATCCACAGGAGTGACCCTTAACTGCCTGAAACATTTTCTAAATCCAGCAAAACAGTATCCAGTTCCAGTTTGTAACAGACATGATATTTTTGCTCCTCTTTTCATCAAATAAACTTGAGGAATGCACATATGCATATACAACTTTCTTTCATTAGAAAAGGAAGATATTTTGAAACACTTCAGGAGTAAGCAAAAGGTTCACTCAAATATATTTATGTATAGAAGAAAAAACTCAATGAATATTTTCAATGATAAATATTTTACAAGGTTACAAGCTTGCGAAAACAACAAGGGCACTTGCTGTATAAGGTACTACATAAAGCCATTGAGATAACAAAAATCCACTAGGGACATAAAATCTTTCAGTCTCTGAAAACTGCCTTCATGAACTGTGCATAATGGCTGTATGCCTGAAACGGGCAGCAGAACCCCTCAGACTCAAGTCCCTTCTGCAAACCACAACTCAGCAGAGCTGAGGAATCAGTTAATGACAGTTCTGATTAACGAAACAAACAAACAAAAATGCAAAAATGCAAAATCTGTCAGCAGATATCTAAACTGTTGGAAAATCCAAACTTGCAGAGAGAACTAACTTCTTTCCCAAACACATGCTGTACACCAAACACCTGAGGAGAAACCTAAGAAAGGTCTCTCTTGCTCTTCCACATAATACCAGGTAGTAAGCAGTTAGATCCATATTTCCAGCCAGCTTTGATGGCCAAATCTATCTGGAATTGCTGCACTCTTTTCTCCTGTAAAGGAGCAGGTCTACATTATCATTAAGTGACTGCTGGTCTACTCCATGGTGCAGGATTTACCAGTAATGAAACTGTGGGAATTAAGGGCCCTCTGAAAGCCATCTTATAACACAGCAGGAAGAGTAAATCTTAAGAAAATGTAAATAGTACATTTTAAAACCAAGACTTGAGGTAAAAAAAAAGCTTTTGTGAAGCAGCTTTCACTGTCAGCTGTATCTCTAGATTACCACTTGAAGACAACTGAAGAGCAACAAACTCCATAGCACTGCTTAATCATTCTGTTTTAAAATAGACATCAATTCATACAGTTCTTGACCAAGTAGTATTATCTGCCTTAGCATTTCTAAGAGTTTGGAATGTACTTCCTGTTTTGAACAAAAGAAACACAAAAAAAACCCACGTTCAAAGTGTAATCTATATGGCTATGTGATGATTAATCATGTTACTAGCAGTGGGTACTCAGTACAGAATATGAAAATCTTTCTTGAGTAAGGCACTCCAAGGCTTCTGAAGTTACATAGAAATGGGCTTAAGAAAAATCAATAACAGTATGAGTCTTCATTTATTTCAGTTTACCTTCAGAGAATAAACAGTGAAAAAACTGCCTATCCTCCTATATGTCCAAGATAAGAAAATGTTTCTTTTTTAAAAAACATAGCAAGCACTTAGAGAACACAGATATTTGAAGACTATACTAATTCAGTCAATCAAATACTTGCAAAATTTACAAGCAATTTTGATTTCAAGGTTTTATTCTGAGCTCACAATTACTTTCCATTCTCTGGAAAATAATTGCCACTGAAAAGCAGAAAACTATCACTGCCAACCTGTCCTCAAAATAAGACTCTAATAGGGCACTACTAACTCGCTAACTATAGAATATTGTGGGCATCCTGCAAGCCTTAATGACAGCAATAAACACAGAGGCACAAACGAGCAATTAACCGTTGTTTTTTTGTTTGTTTGTTTGTTTGTTTGTTTTTTGTTGTGTTTTTTTTTTTTTTCCTCCAAACAATGTCCAGAACAGTCATTGTGCTATTGTTTGACAGGGAAAAAAAAAAAGGCTTCTCTGTCAGCAACACTACTCTTAAAAATCACATGATTCTTCCTTGGCAGATATAGCAAGTCCTCGGCAAATATCCTGTACTTGAGCAGAAATAAAACTCCACTGAACTGTACACATTAATGGTTGAGTGGCTAGAAAGCAATACTACAGAACAAGATGTGGTGTCCTGGTGGATATTAAAGTAAAAATGAGTCAGCAGCATGACTTTGCAGCAAAGGTCAACAGTATGTATTAGTTAAGAATGTAATGTATTAGTTAAGAATGAAGCCAGCAGTTCCAAGAAAATGATACCTCTACTCTACTCACCACGTCTAAGACTGCATCTGGAGGGCTGGACCAGTTTTAGGCTCCTCAGTAAAGACAAAAAATATACTTGAGTGAGTCAATTGAGGGCCAACAACCCGGTTGGGGGACTGAAGCACAAGATGGACTCAAAGAGGATGAAAGAGTTGCATCTGTTCAGTTGCGCTTCTTGTCAAAGAAGACTTGGGAAACACTGTGTCTCTTAATGGCTTGAAGTTGTTCCAGGAGAGGAATAGACTGGGTATTAGTTAATGGACTGAATTGTTTCAGGAGAATACAGAAAAAGAGACATTCTTCTAGAAAGTGTACAACAATGAGACAAGACCCTATGGCCACAGGAAATGTAGTTTGACGCAATGGAGCAACAAATTACACTGTAAGCAATCACAGTGGAACAGGAACCCAGAGAGTCTGTGGGAACTCTGGGTTTGGGCACATGCAAATTCTAGCATGAGAAAGCTTTGGGTAATTTGCATTATACGAGTAGCTGTGCTAGATGATGACATGGAGTTTTTTGTTTGTTTGTTTGTTTTGTTTGTTTTGTTTTGTTTTTCCAGTCTATATAGTTCTATGATTCTATGACCACTTTTTTCTCCTACATTGTTTTTGTTTTTGTCTTTTTAATGATCAACAATACTTGTCAATAATAAGGTATTTGTTTCTTTGCAATATATTAACTAATCAAGTATTTCTCTGTAAATTTTTGATTAAGTAATCAATAAACATAGCAGGAATTAGAGCAGTCTTAAAAAGATAAGGTTTTGAAAATACCTGAGTATTTCTCCTGATGTTCTGACGAAATTGTTTAAATGAATTCAACTTTTAAAAACTTTAAAACAGAATAAGTTGTTGTTTTTTTTCCTTTTTTAAATCACTTTTCTTCAAAATAGCTAATAATCTCAAACTACTACAAAAAGACAATATATATATCAAACCTATACATCAGATAAGGAAGGAAAATTGCCTAGTTTCCAAATAAATGTTTGAATATTACTTTTTAAAACCATTTCACCAATTCTGAGATACTAATGCTGTTTCTTCGCTGAGCTGTGCAACTATATAAACTCATTATACATGATATATCTTTTCTTTTTTGATTGTTGTTAATTGTGTTTTTACAAGTTTTCTTTCTTCTGTTACAGCTAATATAGATCTTCATGAAGTTATCAGATAGGTATAAACTCAGAAGAACAAGCATTTGCTTCTGTAAGAATGATATATCATACAGAAGAAGGAAAATCTTCCTTACAGTAATCTCTTACAGTGACTCAACAGAAAGCTTAAGGAACAACAGGTAGATTTGTTTTCATTTATTTGCAATATCTGGTCCTTCTGATAAAAACTTGGAACAAAGACAAGAATTAGTAACAAAATCGCAAAACCTACAGATGCATGACTAAATCAAATAATCTTGAGTGAACAAGGAAAGATTTTATATGAACTTGATAGAACTATCTAGTCATTAATGAAAAATTAGATACACATCTTTCTCTCTCGCTTTTCTTCTTTCCTCTTTCCTTCTTTTCTTTTTCTTTCCTTCTTCCTTTCCTTTTCTTTCTTACTCTTTCCCTCTTTTCTTTGCTTCTTTCTTATCTCTTTCCTTCTTTTCTATCTTTCTCTTTTCTTTCTTTTTCTTTCTTTCTCTTTTTCCTTTTTTTTTTTTTCTTTCTTTTTAAAGACATTTTGATACAAGGATACATTTGAACTAGGTAAATTTTAGTTAGGAATCTGGTGCCCAAATGTACATGTCAAAAGGCTCTGTATGCCTCAGTAAGTCTTCTCTTTAATGATCTCTGGACACCTAGAGTTTTACCTCTGTCATGCCTACCATTACTTCATGATCTGCAGACATCTAGAGTTTTATTTCTATCATGTCAGAAAGTTTTCCTCCTTATATTAATTCCTCCAGAAACTATACCTAAGCAGTCACAGTTGGAACAGGAATTGAAGCCAGGACTCCCACAGCCCCTGTAAAAACCTTAATCAGCAGACACAGACTCCTGCTGCTTCTCACCCCTCCTTGCTCCACAAGTTGTCAGTTCTTAGCTGCACAAAGGAACAATTGACTTCACATAGCTGCGCAGGTGCTTAAACTTCTCACTATGATGTACACGACAACTGGATGCCAGGCTCTGTTCTGAAAGTTTTTCATGGCTTTCATAGAATCATAGAGAATCATAGAATCACAAGGTTGGAAAGGACCTACAAGATCATCTTGTCCAACTGTCCACCCATTATCATTGCTACCACAAGCTACTAAACCATATCTCATAGCTCCTCATCCAGATGCCACTTGAACGCTGCCAGGGATGGCGACTCCACCACCTCCCTGGGCAGGCCATACCAGTGCCTGACCACTCTGAGAGAAAAAGTTTTCCTTATGTCCAATCTAAACCTCCTCTGGTACAACTTGTGGCCATTTCCTTGGGTCCTGTTTGTTGTCTGGGAAAAGAGGCCAAACCCCTCCTCATCACAACCCCCCTTCAGGAAGTTGTAGAGTGCAATGAGGTCTCCCCTGAGCCTGCTCTTCTCTAGACTAAACAATCCCAGCTCCCTCAGCTGCTCCTCATAAGACTTGTGCTCCAGACCCCTCACCAGTTTTGTTGTCCTTCCCTGGACATGCTCCAGGGCCTCAATGTCCTTCTTGCAGTGAGGATTCCAAAACTGGACACAGTACTCGAGGTGCAGCCTCACCAGTGCTGAGTACAGGGGCATGATTACCTCCTGCTCCTGCTGACCCCATTACTTCTGATGCTGGCCAGGATGCTGTTGACCCTCTTGGCCACCTGGGCACACTGTTGGTTCATGTTGAGACAAGCATCAACCAACACCCCTAGGTCCCTTTCCTCTTCACAGCCATCCAGCCACTCAACCCCAAGCCTATAGCACTGCATGGGGTTATTGTGATCGAAGTGTAAGACCCAGCACCTCATCCCGTTCACCTAAGCCCAGTGATCCAGCTTATCTAGATCCCTCTGAAGTGCCTCCCTACGTTCAGGTAGATTGACACCACCTCCCAACTTGGTGTCATCTGCAAACTTACTGAGGGTACAATCAATCCCTTCATCCAGGTCATCTTGTTTAATATCTTGGGCCATCTTGGGCCATCTTGGCCATCTTAGGCCATCTTGGGCCCATCTTTGTCTAAGATAGAGTTAATTTTCTTCATAGAGGCTCCTATAATACCATGTTTTGGATTTTTGATGAAAATAGTGGAGATAACATACCAATGTTTTAGTTGTTGAGCAGTGCTGCACTGAGTAAAAAACTTTTCAACTTCTCATGCTGCTCTGTCAGTGAGGAACTGGGCGTGCAAAGGGAGCTGGAAGGAGACAGAAATGGTACAGTTGACCCAAACTGGTCAAAGGGAAATCCCATACCAAAAGGCATAATGCTCAGCAATAAAAGCTGGAGTAAAGAGAAAGGAAGCAGGAGTGGGATAGAAATGTTCTGGCATTTGTCTTCCCAATAAACCTTGATGTGTGATTAGCCCTGCTTTCCTGGAAGTAGCTGAACATCTGCCTGCTAATGGGAAGTAGTGAATGAATCTCTTATTTTGCTGTGCTTGAACATGGAGCTTTTGCTTTCCCTATTAAAATGTGTTTATCTCAATCCACAAGTTCTCGCTCTACCTTTCCAATTCTCTCTTCCATCCCAACTGGGCAGAATGAGTGAGCAGCTGCATGGTAAACCACAGAAGAGCTGACACTGAACCCTCTGAGATGAGGAAGGAACTGAGCCAATCAAGTGACATAATCTCAAAGACACAAAAGATCATCCCCTCCCTCACATACACACATATACCTTATTTTCTTGCAGCTCTTAAAGCAAACAAGAACTTACTGGGCCTTCAGAAGCATTCTGGTACTTACCAGGTTGCAGATGGCAAATGAAGGATGTTGCCACCCTGAGTCTCCTGTGACAACCTGAACAAAGGATTTTATCTCCAGAGAGGGAGGGATTTCAGACATCCCAGTGATTATTGTTTTCTACAGGCTACTTGTTGCAGTCGTGGGCAATCTGCTTGGCCTGCTTCCTTTAGACATCTCTACTGAGCACTTATCCTTCCCCAGGGACATTACAAGGAGTCAAGAATTCTTAACATGAGTTCTGGATTTAGCCACAAAAATATTTTCCCGTACCTTGAACTTAGCATTCGACACAGTCAAATATAATTTTTCTTTATTTTTACTTTTAAAATTTCACCTGGTAATTGCCATGTACAAAATCTACAGACAGCTCTTCTAAATGCACCAGATATAGATTTCATAAACTTATTTTTCTCCTGAAACTTTCATATTCTGTTTAGTCCTGAACTGCCACAACATAGGATTGTTATCCCGCACTCAAAAAGGGAATGTACAAGTGATTTCATACAATAAATACATTAGGAATAGGAGATTGTTCCTTGCCTATGTCAAACAATGAAAATGTAGTACACGCATTACTATAACCACAACATCACACTAGATCAGTAATTTCTTTTTCAGAAACTGCAACTTATTCACTGAATAGATGTCTCAGTAGGATACCACAAAATCATAGCAACAGATATCCCATAATAATCTTTACCACTGCAGTGCAAATGTAGAAAATATCACCACATCATTCCACAAGAAGAGGCTCTTAGTGGAGAGAAAATTCCCAGAGAACAGGCTGCACAAGCAGTAGTCAGATGACCCAGATTAAACCCAGCTCCTCTACTGACTCCAGGCTTATCTATCCAGGGAAAACAATCTGTAATAGCTTCTCCTACAGACACTCTTATTCCATTAGTCCTAAAATTTCTCTGTTCAGGTAATTTAGTCCACTTTAGAATTCAACAGAAGACAGCACAGAATAGTTACCATGTTTTAATTTCATATCCAAGCTCATTTTGCAACAGCTTTTGTGCATAAACAAGATTTGATAAGACTCAAAATACCACTAGCTGAATCAATTTATTCAAAGAATAAAAGGCAATACTTGATGCCACATAAATCAGAATAATATTTTGCATCTGCAAAACTTTAAAAAACTGTCCAGATCCGCAAGAAATATCATACCTACCTAAGAAAAAATATATGTAATTGGTAAATTTCTTTCTTGATTGATTAATGACTACGCAAAACAGTATTTTCTGACTTAAGTTCCTCAGCAATTCAAAAAAACATTATGTAATTCCAGATACAGAATAGTATACATAGGTATGTATTGAATAAGGAGAAAGTAGAAAATTATCCTCCCTTAATAGGAAAAAAAATGATGTTCAAGGCCAGGTTAGATGGGGCCCTGGGCCACCTGATCTAGTGGGTGCCAACCCTGCCCACAGCAGGGTGGTTGAAACTCCCATGTTCGGTTCTAAAACCCCCAGCACAAGAAGGACAGGGGGCTGTTCTAGTGGGTCTGGAGGCGAGCCATTAAGATAATCAGAAGGCTGGAGCTCCTCTCTTATGGGGACTTGCTGGGAGAGTTGGGGCTCTTCAGCCTGGAGAAGGCTCCAGCGGAACCTCATAGCAGCCTTCAAGTACCTGAAGGGAGCCCAGAGGAAAGCTGCAGAGGGACTTTTTGTAAGGGCATGTAGCAATGGGATGAGGGAAAATGGCTTTAAACTGGAAGAGGATAGATTTAGCCAAGATATTAGGAAGAAATCTTTTACTGTGAGGGTGGTGAGACACAGGAACAGGCTGCCCAGTGAGGCTGTGGATACCCTTCCTGGAGGTGCACAAGGACAGGCTGGATGGGGCTTTGTGCAACCTGGTCTAGTGGGAGGTGTCTATCCTTATAGCAGGGGTGTTGAAACTACATGATCTTAAAGGTCCTTCCAGCTCAAATCATTCTATGGTTCTATGAACATGCTGATCTTTAAGATCCCTTTGAAACCAAACTATTTTATATCTCTGTGACATATAAATGATCAACACTGACAGAAATAAATTTTCTTGCAGTGTATTGGGTACCTCTACTTTAATAATCACATTATTTTAGTGTAAGTGAAACAAATGGTGAATTAGTTCTGCATTCGAATAATGTAAAGTTTCAATGTGTGACACTAGAATGAAAAATAAGATATTTTTAGGAAACTCTTTGTCTCTTGTAAAGATTTCAAACTCTTGAAATAATACCTATGAATTTTCCATTTTCTACAAAATGCATTACTAACAACCTGCTAATATCTGTGGACTGCTTCCAGAAATCTCTCTCATCCCACTTTCTTTTACACTATAGTACAGATATTTTAAACTTAAAAACAAACAAACAAACAAAAAAGTTTGAAATTAAGGTTCTGAAACTGAGTCTTTCCCTTTCCCACCAAAAATAGACTCATCACTGTTATCACTTAATGAGAAGAAAAAAAAAACATAGCATTTGATTTATCAGTGTTTACACATTGCAAATCTGTGCTCAGTGAAACAAAATCCACTCACTTGCGTCCAAATCTTATTTTTTAAAGTCACAAAAATATATACAGATTCAGTGCCTAAAAGTCACAAAAATATATACAGATTCAATGCCTGTTTACCACTTAAGTAAGGTTAATAGCATCTGTAAGTCTGTTTGTAACCACAATCTTGGTTCTTCCATCAAAAGAGGAAGAGGAAAGAAAAAACTATAATTTGATAGCAGTCCAGAGCTCCTGGTTCAAAAATTATTTCACTTTTTTTTCACGCGACCAGATCTTCATTTCATTCACTATTTTACTGGTACAATTGTTAGACCAGGCTATCAAGGCTTTAGACAGTCCCTTCAAACACTGATGAATTTCCTACTATTCCATATGTTTTGTGACATTTGCGACTCCCAAGTACTACATTTAATCAGTGCAATATGCTTCAGTAGTTCTCATCATCACACAATCTCGAAGTCAAAAAGCAACAAAACAACTTCCCCTCAAGTCCTTTTACATGTGATACTTTAGCACTGTTGCCAGCATAAATTTTCTGTTAGTGACAGCTCAGATTTTCTTCCAAAGTCACATATGTACCACTTTAAAATATTCAATCTATTTATGGAACAAATAGAATTATGCAGTGAGTTACAATATGTGAATACATAATCAAATTTAAAACATGTGAATGGATTCCATTGAGATGTGTGGAAAACTCTTAGTAGATTTTTTTTCCCATGATCTGAAGAACAAATCTCTAGAGTAGTTTAATGGAATTTCTTATATTACCTGATCAGAAGATATATTTGAGTCTTACCTACTAAGTATATTTTACTATTCATGTCAAAGGAATACTTCCTTAATTCTCTTCAATACCAATTGATATGAATTTCTACTCTAAAGATACTTGGGCACATTTGTTTCCAATTACTCATTCCTGATCATTAATTATAGCTTAAATATTACAGGCTTTTCTATCTTATTTTCATTCTTTATACATAGTATATAAAAATATCAGAATAGTTCTGCTCATATGAAGTCATATTTACTTCAATCACCATGTCAGATAACATTGCTTTTCAAAAAACATTTATTAATACATTATTAACATTCAAAAGAACTTGAACCATGTATCAGTTTAAAAAAGAAAAAAAAGGAACTAACTGGGTATATGTAGTCTTTGTTCTTGTACATGGATACTCAAGGAGGTTCTCTATTGCCTCTTAAAATTAAAATAAGGAAAAAATATATTTTGTGAACTTGAAATAAGAGAAAGGGCAACAGAAATAAATATTTATCAAATTCTTCTTAAATTTCCTCTCCAAATACATTGGACCACTGGAATTTCTCTACATTCTAAAAAATGAAGGGAATTATACTAATCCCTTACACTGATTGCAAATTATCACTAATCTTTAGAATTAGCAATTTTTCAGCAGACAATTGATGGTCCTATGTAAACAAAGTTGGCTAAACACATCTATTTCTATCCCAAAGCTTAAGGCCAGTATCAGGACTGTTTCCACCACCATTTGTTCCTGGCTGCTGGCAACTGTCCGTCTGTCCAAGGTTTTCCAGCTGGGCACAAGCCCATCAAGTGTATTGATGAAAGCAGAATTCCTAAGGGTTCTGGGCTACTAAGAAGGAAGAGAAGGCAGATCCTAACAAGCCTATTTGCCTGCTCAGAAAATAAATGTTGAGCTAGGGCACAGTTATCTTTTTTTCTTGAATTACCAAGCTGTCTATTTGTCTGTCCATTCATTTAGGCAGCCAGACTCTGGCCAACAGCATGGACATTTATACTGCTTCTCCAAGGCATCAAGACACCTAGGCAGACAAAGTAGCTCTGGTAGCCATTCAGACAGGCAAAATGAATAAATAAATAAAAATAAATAAACTGCATTTCTCATTTCTAACATAATCTGAGGTGATCAAACAGAGTAGTTAAAAACAGATAACATGGCCATTCAACTAAACCTGGCACACCAACAACGCTCAATAGATTAATACACTAAAAAAAGTTTTAAGAAAAAAAACAAAAACACAAAACACCCTAAAATAAACAATAGAAACCAAAAGTTAAGAGCTTGAAAATTACATATCATAATCAAACCATACAATTTTTTGTGCACTTCATTCTCCTGTTTCTGAGTAACCCAATCTCAATTTCCAGAGGCACCAAAAGACATTTTATGGCTTCCGGAAACCCAGAGGCTGCACGAAAACAAAAACAAAAACAAACAACAACAACAACAACAAAACACCTTTCTTAAATATCTAAAAAAAATACAAAAAACATTCCTAAACATTATATACGTACTATAACTTCTGACATGTCCTTTTGGAAATATCAGGTGTTCTCAAACTGAGGAAAAGACCATATGTGCAAAATAAAGTCTAAACCATGTTTGCTTTATCTGTATCTCCAACAAATTCAGAGCTTCAAACACAAACCTCTGTGTCCATCACACCAACTTGCAGAAAACTTTTAAAACTTTCTTATGCTTCTTCCAACCTAAGCTTAAAATTCTCCTATTAGGATGCACTCCGCCTCCCTTTTACTAACATAAAACTGGGCACAATTAAAATATTTACCTCCCAAATAACCAGATTAATTAGCAAATTACTTCACTACGTACTTAGACTCTGTTTCAGACCTGCTAACTACCCGAAATACTATTTTTTTAAGCAAGTGTATTAGTTAATCTAAACACTTAGGCTCCTTCCAAATAGGAACCCATGAGTCAAGAGGCTTTCCAAGTGTCATAACCACAGTATGCTATGCAAAGCAACACTATCTGGACTCCTACTCGTCTTTTCTTGTCTTCTCTGACCTTACATTTCAATACTTTTTGTCTTCTTTGGTGTTTTTATACAGCACATGCGATTTGGGTCCAAGGTTACACACTATGTTACCACAAACACTCAATAACATTTAACATGTAAGACTGAAGAAAAACCTTATCTATTTTTCAAACTACACGTTCCCTACTATAGAGGCATGAATTCTACTGTGCAGGATGAAACATTCAGTGAGACCCATTACTTCGCTATATTACATTTATTAGAATATTTGATTAGATATTTTAGATTCAATTAGATTACTGCTATATTATTTATGCAATAACATCCACATAAATAAGCAAAAAATCTCTACTTGTCAGATTTCAAAATAGTAAACATTTGTCTTCACATTCCTTAAAGGACTCATTCCAGAAGAAATGTCCTAATTTGAATGAGCTCTAACTTTTTTTTGGATGATACTGTAAATATAACTCAAAAACTGTATTGAACAGTAAACAAACCTGGGCAACATAAGGAAATCAAAACTAGAAAAGTCAAATTGAATACAGCTGGAAGGCTGATTTACAAATGATGTTGTCTTAAAAAGTAACAGTAGTACTACAGTAAAAAGTTAGAGGCTCTTGTAAAAACTGAGTCTAATATAACTCTACAATAGAGCATTGCAATCAGAAGGTAACCAGTCCTAAGGATATCCCATCATACACTCCCAACAGGATAGCATGTCCATGGTATAATAACGAGTGTAATTTAATTTAAATCATGGCAGTCAGTTTGGGTACCTGAACTCCATGAAAGAATGATGGAGAGAAATTGGAAGCAATTCAGAGAACAGTTACTAAAATAATGAAAGGGTTGAAGACATTGAGTTTTGTACAAAGGTCAGGTGTTAAAAAGCAGGAGAAAGCAATGTGGCTTCACTGAGAAAGGATTAATTTAACACAAAGCCTTCACATCTAATCCAATATCTAACCTCAGGCCTATTTTCCTTCTTTTCCACACTCCCCTCCCTTTTCTTTTTCATCAGTTTGAACATCTGCCCAGATGTGGACAGACACTGAAGTCATTCTGACTGTGCTGCATAATGGCTGGATGGGAATCACCTCCAACCTGAAAAGGATTTAACTGTGGTATGGTATCTGTGATCACAAACCATGCTGACATCTTTGTTCTCTAATTACAGTCTCTAGCCCAATTGGATCATCATGTTTGGCTCTATAATGTAAATAATAGCATTTCAGACATCAGCAAAATGACAGCAAAAACAAATTGATCAAAATGCCCATATACAGTGATCTTCATCTGTCTTTATAAAGGGAGAGTAGCCAAAGAAGCATGACATGTGATGATGTCCCAATCAACAGACATCTCTGGGACAGGTCTAAAATACAAGTCCCAACCTGCAGATTAGAAAATGGCCCATTTGGAAGTATATTTTCAATTAGTACCATCTGTGCCTTCATTTATTTTGGATGCTCTAGCATCCAGCAATAACAGACCCTGAGACAGTGTAAGTACTGTAGACAGAATCAGAGAATGCTGCTTATACCCTATCTCAAAAACACAGCATGACAGCTGAGGTAAATGCTTGATCGTAAGATTTGAGAGGTCTTAATATCTCATCTGTTTCAAGACCTTCACCTTTCCAGTAGTCTTTCTGTATCTCTCACATAAATTTGTTATCTTTCATAAATGATTACTTGCACTCCTCAGTAAAGACAATTCAAGGAGTTTCTGTTTCCTTTCATGAGCTGGAGAACCCCTTGACTTATTTCTGCAAATACAGGTTTTGAAATGTAGTTTTTACCTAATAAATCATGTAGAAATAGTTTCTTTGCTAAATAGCACAAGTTGGACAGCTAGGAAAATACACGCTGCAAGCAAAGCCTTTGCAGCATTATGACAATTATGCTAATGTTATGTGATGCATTTTTCCTATTTTCTTTTTAATTGTAGAGACACAGAACATAATCCTGGAAACATCCAAAACTGATGGCACTTACTTTCAAACGGAATACTAGGCAGCCTTCTATCCAACTCCTAACATTTTATGCTGCCAGAATTTTTTGTTTTGCTTTGTTTTTAAAACAGCTGTCTCTAGAGACTCTCAGGCATGAGCAGCTCTAGAAAAGATCATCTCTTCCAAGACTTGGCTCCATAGTTTAAAAGATGCAGCCAGCATCCTCTCCCTACAGACATTCATTGAGGCAAATGGGAAGACTCCTTCCTATGAGTCATGGTACAGTGCAGGCTAACCCTGCCAGTCTTCCTTCACTTCCTTCATAAATTTTGTGACCAGAAATTTACTTGTCAGCAAGCCAATTACAGATTTCCATCATATGTACCTACAAAGGGCAGGAGCACAAACTCACCAGAACAGCCTACATATGGAATTTTTAATGTTTTGTAATGTTTGTGCACAATGCCATATATAATCACGAAGCCTAAAAATTATTTCTCAGAAATAGAAACTCACAGAAGAGTGATGATCACATAACCATATATTCATCTGCTGCTGAAGCTGTTAACTGTTAGGAAATGAATTCCTTTTTTCACCCCTTGTCTCGGTATTCAAGGTTGCCTATAACCATGTCCCCCACTTCGAAATTTGTATTTTTCAAATCCCTAAATCTTAGGGTTCATTTCTGTTGCAGAGGTAAATTTGGGTGCTGTTCAACAATGTCAGTGGTGTCCGTATCTGGGCCAAGAAACACCACACTCCAGAAGCCCATGCTAGAGCGCAGACGAACATCCGCAGAGGGCTGGTTAAACAATAAGCTATTTCTAAGTACCCTCCTGCTATCCCTGACTTATGCCCTGAAAGGCAGCCTAATGCCAACCAGATATCTGGGGGCACGACACATTGGTTACAATCCCCTAAAGCCAAAATACAAGTTAAAGCCTAATACAAGTGGAGGGTCACTGCGGATGCAGTTGAATAGTTATACTTTAGCTTGTCTTTAAAATGTGGTTAATCTCAATATTTAAATCAAGTGAGGAGGTGCAAAAAGAAAGTTTCACATATTTTAAGACAGCATATGAAACTATTTCTTAGGGTTTTTGTTGGTGTCTGTATTTTTTTTTTTTACATTAAAATCATTTTGCTGTGCTAGTGCAGGTACATCTGCAAAGGAAGGTGACAACAGAGCCTAAAAATGGGATACAGGCACTACAGAACGATAAGAGGTAATAAAGAAGGAAAATCAGCTCACCCCTTCTAAAAATCATTGACAGCTCAAGAGGAGTGTAATCTCTATCCAAAGAGATGCTAACCCTTAAATGAGGATGAGGAGGGCTGGATTCAGGCTCTACCCCTTCCAGTCACTGGGGGGCATTGCTTGCACCTGAGCTCCATGGGTTAGCTATAACTTCTCACCTGGTGTTCAACCACTTGTTCAGGCTGTGACCTGACAATTCCACTGCAGTCACCCAGAGCAAAACTAGCAGGATGGAGTACATGTGCATATGTTTGCCTTTCCAGATCACAACATGCCTTACTGCAAAATACCCCTGAGTTCAACATTTTAATCTAAAATGCTGGGGAAATTGCTGGCACTGAATGGCAAATTCCAAAACAAGCCAATTAATACCTGAGAGCTGTAAAATTCTACAAGGCTGCCACATTTATTTTAGGTTGTCTGTCGAAGTGCATATTATCACAAAGACATAAGTGTGAATTCTTCTTTCTTTCAAGTCATGACATAGACTAGCAGCATTTTTAAAATAAAGTTATTCTAGAAGCATTTTTTTTTTTTTTGGCAAATCAAACATAACATTATTGAAGAAGTTAAAAATAACCAAAAGCATATTAAGCTTACACTTCAATACAGCCTGTGACGTACAAACTTTCCACTGAGTTGTGGCTACATAAATGGCTCGGTCTGAATTTCTGTAGAAAATTAGTGAAACCTGAAGACTATTTTCTCACTCCAAGAGCCGATCTCTTTTCAGTACTGCTTGAGTGAATCAGGGATCACTTCTTATACATGGCAATGGCCATTATGACAGAAAAAAAACAAACATAAAAACCCAAAACACATGCTCTTTCAGAAAATGAGAGGACTTAAACCACTCCTATTACTGAAATCTTGCCATAAACACTACGCATTAGCACATTCAGTAGCTACTAAGGTTGATTTAAAGACTTCTTATCGATGAATTTCAGATTGAATTTTCAAAAATTTGAAGGAATTTTCTCAGTGCACGCCTCACTGAATCTCATGAGCTAATCAGGAACTCACACCTCCTCACATATCACAGAATCATAGATAGGCTTGGGTTGGAAGGGATCTTAAAGGCCATCTAGTTCCAACCCACCAGCTCAGTCGGTCCAAGGCACCAACCAAACCGGCCATGAACACCTCCACAGGTGGGGCATTCTCAGATTCTCTGGGCAGCTTGTACCAGTGCCTCACCACCCTTTGAGTCTAACCTTAAAAAAGCCTTCCATTTCAGTAAACTCATAATTAATATTGCCATGAATGTACAACACAGGGAACAAGTTTTCCCAGAAATAAAAATGTAAAATGTGCTTCCCTCTTCATAATGAGCATAACAAAATCCTTGCATAACGGAGTCATCTAACTCATGGATCCTATGCCTGCACACTCATTCAGAGTGAGTTTTATAACTGTTATAAAACTATGTAGGTCAAAGTGAACAAACCTTCCAACATAGGAATTAATTCATATATGAAAAGAGTAAGAGACAAAACATCTAGTCAGTGGAAGAACAGTTTCCACAAAACACTTACTGTATTTCTGATCTCTTAGCCTGCTTGTCAGCAGAGACTTACCAAATATCTCCGAAAGACAACCTTGGGAACTAAAACTTACAGCTTTGCCAGATGCTAAAAATCATGAACCTAAGAGAGACATATTATTATTTTTCTCACTTTCTCTCCCTAGGTAACTCCTCCATGTTCCACAGGTAATAATTATCTGTCTCTCTTCATCCCACAGAGATAACAACTTGAACACCTCCAGCCTTGCTGGCAGCCTCTGCTGTCCCACATGTAAAAATAAAAAACACTACCACTGTTTCTCAAACTGTATGCTAAATGCTAATTAAATTAAACAGCAACGGCTGTAAACTGAAAGAGAATAGATTTAAATTGGATTATTGGATTTAAGGAAAGATTTTTATTTTTTTTTTAATATGAGAGTAGTGAGATACTGGAACCAGCTGCCCAGAGAAGTTGTATATGCCCCACCATTGGAAGTGTTCAAACACAGGTTGAACATGGTTTGGGGCACCCTGAGTTGGTTCTCTGGATAACGACAATGATCAGTGAAAAATGTCCCTGACCATGCCATGGGTGTTAGCAATAATGATTCTTAAATATCCCTTCCAATCCAAACCATTCTATGACTATATGATAATTTCATGATTCTTTTTTCAACATGTAGAATTCTGTTTTAGTTTTCAAGGAATGGTTTTGTATCCAGAAGCAAATTTATTTTTCCAGCATCACCTGCATATAAAACTCAGACACACACCATATGCACATTCATAATGACTTACTTACAAATATCATGCACATTTATTTACATATTTATATATACTTACACATTTCACATGAATGTATGTATATTGAATATATATAGTATATATGTGTGCATGTGGAAATACTCAATGCATCTTTGTAAAAAACTTTTGATTACAATATCATTAAAATACTAAAAAATATTAAAATTATGCAATGGTATCCTGGGGTACATTAAGAAGAGTGTGGCCAGCAGGTCAAGTGAGGTGATCCTCCCCCTCTCCTCTGCCCTGGTGAGGCCTCACCTGGAGTACTGTGTCCAGTTCTGGGTTCCCTGGTACAAAAAAGGTAGAGATCTCTTCATAAGAGACCAGCAAAGGTGTACTAAGATGAAAAAGGGTGTGGAACATCTCTCTTATGAGGAAAGGCTGAGAGGCCTGGGTCTGTTCAGCCTTGAAAAAAGAAGACTCAGAGGGGATCTGATCCACGTCTGTAAATATCTAAGGAGCGGGAGGCAAAGGGACGAGGCTGAACTCTTCTCTACAGTGTGTGGTGATGGGACAAGGGGAAATGGCCACGAACTAACGCATAGGAAGCTCTGCAAAAATGTGTGTGGGAACTTCTTCACAGTGCAGTGACAGAGCACTGGCACAGGTTGCACAGAGAGGTGGTGGAGTCTCCTCTGGAGGCCTTGAAGACCTACCTGGATGCCTACCTGTGCAACCTGGGCTAGGGAGCTGTTTTGGCAGGGAGATGGACTCCATGATCTGCAGAAGTCCCTTCCAACCCCTACAATTCTGCGATTCTGTGAAAATTGAGTAAAATGTTTCTGTATCACACCTCACAAACACATACAAGTTTAATTAGGCAAGAAGATAAGTCAACATATACAAGACTGTGAAAAACAAAGGTGTTTTTCTACCCTCCTTACTCTGGGGGAGGATGCTGTATCCTTATACTATATTTTGTACAGATTTGCCTTACTTATTTTAAAACTCCAGAGACCCAGATGCCCTACAGTTTTTTAAGTATTTTGTGTCTGAAATCCTCAGTGTTATAAATTATGCTGATTATTTTTATTCTATTTCTCTGATATGGGAAATGCAACCAGTAATTGCTCATAATAATCTCTCATTGAAGGTATTTATTGCAATATTATTGACATTTATACCTCTCAACCTTTCTATTTATACTAACAAACCTTCTTTTGTCTCCATAATATCTGGTTCTGGGTATTGCTTGTCTTCTCTGGACCTCGTCCAAGTCATCTATTTCCTTCTTTAAGCTTAATGCCCAAGACAAGGCAAAATATTCATGTGACATTCTACCCACTAAAGCAAACACAATAGCAACTCCCATGTGTTGGAAATGACACTCCCAGCTGTATGTCCCAGAGCTACTTGTCCCTCTTATGCAGAAGAATCACACAATTTAGTAATTCTGTGTTCTTTTATAACACCAAAATACATTTAAACACTACTGTTCCCTACATATTGATTTCTCATTGTGTGCACCAACATTTGATTCCTCATTTCTAAATTGTAATAGTTAGCATTTGTCTTTACTGATCTTAAACTTACTGATTTCAAATAATTCCTCCAAAGTATCACATTCATTTTGAACGTGACTCTACAATGTGTTTAGTACTCTTCCCCTCTTCATGTTACTCATAAAAACCATACGAACACTTTTTATTCTTCCCAAAGGATTTTTTAACCATTCCCTAATGGGAATTAGGGAATTTAATTAATTTAATTTAATGCATTTAATTATTATAGTGAACCAAAAGGAATATACAGTTCTGTAAATGTAAAGAACTCTGAAAACAGGATTGAATTCATGTAACACATAGTTTCTAAGTACAATAAAAAGATTCTAATCAGATATAATCTATCTCTTATCTGAGGTTTTATATAGCACTAAAAAAGAACTGATGTTAAATACTTAAAAAAAGATATTTCAGTATACAAAGAGGAGAAAAAACATACGTGAAGGAAAATCAAGTAATTCATAAATCACAGAAAATAACCAGCTCTGGTTTTTGTCAATACAGAAGCAGAACATTGGCAAATAACCCATGATAAATTAAGAAATCCACAGTAACTAAAAAGCTACAAAATACTTTCTTCACTGCATCATTTCTTGATATAATGAGTACAGTCAACACGAAATTCTACAAAAATCTACAAGGAAATGCCAAAATAACTTACACAGTAGAAACTAAAATAACTTTTTTCTTTTTTTTTCTGTTTTAAACATAAATAATTACATCTCATCAATAAGAAATATCCAAAACTAAAATTCTGAAAAAGAAAAGAATAAATATTCCACTAGATAAGTATTTGCTATTAAGAAAAAAATATCAACACATTAAAATTGAATCAATGTACAGAAAATTTTTTCACAGTCTTCTGAGTTTCTTTCCTGACTGTATGTCTCCAGGCAGTGGGAGGATAGAAGATGAGTTAAGAGAGACAAGACAATAATTCCAGAGAGACAGCTCTCAAACACGTTATCTTTAAGTGATGGAGTGTTGATCCAGGAAGGTAAGCAGAAAAGTGTGGATATAAAGCAATTGGATAAAGAAATATAGCAGAACAGAAAAGTGTGGATTAACTTCACAGTTAAAAGTAGTAGAACTTTATAGGACAGTAATGGAAAACAGACAAAAAGATCAAATAGTAAAAGAGTGCATATAAAGACTCTAAAAATGCTGCGTTGCCAGTGAGATCTGTATACTGTATACTATAACAAAGATTCCCCTACCCTAAGTCCTACTCAGCACTTACAGTAAACGATAGCATCTTTGGTTCAAATCTCCACAAACATCATTCATACACTATTTATTTAATTGTATTAAATATCCCCAAGGTACCCACAGTTTGTAGCATTTTACAAATGGATTGGCAGAGACAGAATATGACTTGTTCACAGTCTTGCACAGTTAATGTGGCAAGATGAAACTATTTCAGACCCCAAACTCTTCCTCACTTATTAACCTTCCTCTACAATTTTCCATGTATTATCTTAAGATTGGCTCTAATGCTACATTCAGCAGCATAAGGAATTTTTTCATGATGTATCCTCAGCTGTACCACTAGATATGCACAGAGAGTTTACCTCTTTTGGAATAAAAGACCTGCTGAGAAAATAAGTGTGTAGTTGAAGCTTGACAGTATTGAAAATGTATACATATACATTCTGCCAATAGTCTGCAAAAAATAAATGGATTCCAAACACCCTGGCTCATATTCACTGGAAAACACAAATTAACTCAATCAACAGTGGAATTAATTGCTTAAGAGCAGATCATGTACACTGTTCTTCGGCAGTCACCTTCAAACCCTTCCTCAAATCATAAGTTTGTCAACTGGATAAATGGAAGAAGGGTTCAAAGGTTTCATCATTAAGCATTTCACATTTACCGTAAATGATTCATTCTGTAACTACTGAGTGACACCCATCCTTAAAGACTTCATAATTTTATAAGAAGACACTGGAAGATATTTGTTCCACAATGAGGTACAATAAAGCAGTTAATACATAAAAGTATACCAATACAGAGAAAAGTATCATGATGAAGAAGCCATAAGTAAACTAACAAATTGTCTTCTAGGCAACCCAGATTCTACTGTTTATGGATCATTGGTTCTTAATACTTCCCCATTATTCAGCACATACTAATAAACGAGCATCTATTGCTTTTGGAACTGGAAATTGGCTTAATAGGCTGACACATGTTTACACCTACACAAGCACACATTTTTTCCCTGCAGTCTTGCACTGAACAGCATGCTGTGATCAGCTGCAGCTGGGAAAGGAGTTAGGGCTATGGTGCTGTGCAGTAAGGGGAATCTGTGAGATGTATTTAAGCTGTGTTTCTGAGGTAAGGATGGACATGAGATACGTTGCACCTGTCTTTCAAATGCATTGTGGGATCCCAGTAAGCTTTCCTCTCTCTCTCAATTAGAAAAATAATTAAGTTTTGTGTTGAGTCTAACTGATAAAATGCTATTTGTTCATCTGTAGAGTGCACAACAGAACACTTCCAGATGAATGTTTCACCATATCAGTTTACTTTCAGAAACTCAGTTGGGTAGAAGCACTGCTGTTGCAGTGCAGAACTAAAGGTAATGCAGGAATAAATTTCACAGTTCTAGAAATTTCTGATACTTCAATATTACTCCCATTTATAAACAAAACTTCAAACCAAAGCTACTTCTTTGAAAACAAGAGGAAGGTATATAAGCATTCAAAAACTGTGGAAAAAAGCACAGCTCAAAGAAGATATGCACTTTGGCTTGATTGAAAGTTTTAAATCATCAGTTTGTGCATTAAGGATATATTTTTAAAATAATTTCTTCTTTGAATATGCCACAATCTGCATTTTTAAAATAGTACATCCTGTTCAATTTGTTTCCTGAAATAAAATAAAATGCAAGTCACACTGAGTGTCTTAAGGGTTAATAAGAATTCTTTTTCCTGAACATGGAAAAGTATCTCAAGATATTATATGTAACAAAAATAATATTGCTATTTCAAGAGACATCCAAAAAGTCACATATTGCCCCTTCCTCCGCCTAAAGATTGACCTCAACACATTACATTTTTCTTTTACAGATGATAAAATTGTTCAGATATGAGAGTTTTTCTGTCTCTCAGCTTTTTAGTCCTATGCATCTTCTCTGCCACCTATACATGTACAATAACTTAAGGTTGAAAAATCAAACTTTAATGCACATATCTCTGGCTGCTCCACAGGAGACTCCACTGACCCACTGCTCACCCTTAAGTTCAGAGAAATGCCATTCAGCTCCTATCACTGTCCTGATGCTGCCATCCTCTATTCCAGCTATTAAAAGTAGCTATCATATGATTAAATAATAATAAAAAAATGTGAAGATCTTACATAAAGAAGGGAGCTCATGGGGTATCAAGAGGCAAGCAAGATGTGCTGCTGTGTCTGGAGTCACAGCTTTTACCCTATGCCCTTTCAACTGTGACACATCTGGGAACACCATGAGAGCTTCTAACAAGCTGTACAGCAGACTCCCTACACATACACACACTCAGGCACACATCAAATCCTGACTAAGCAAGAACAGGCTGCACCTCACCCTTCCCTGAACACTCACTACCTTCTCTACATTAGCAGAGCAGAATTGCTATTCATCCTCTTTCACTCTGCTCTTGTACATTGGCCTCAATTTCTTCCCCTCTTATATCTGAATACACATCCTCTCAACCACCCACAAATTGCTATTATCTAATGCCAGGCAAATTTCAGAAGGATTTCAGTGTTCTTGCAGTTCCCTTTCTCCATTTCATGTTTCTCGTGGTGCAGGTAGTATTTACAATAACTTCTTACACTCTAATACTGCAAGCAATAAGCTGCTGTTGTAAATTAAAAATACACAACCTAATTCCAGGGTAAAGAGCTTGTATTGGACGGAATGGTGAGACAGATCATGATGCAAAGTGGAAGAAAAACTCCAAACCATTTGGAAACATTACCCTAGCTGCTTGAACCAGTGGTGGAGATGTCTTGCTTGACAACAAACATAGTTCACTCCAGAAGTAATGCCTTCTACTTATTACCATGGAAAGTACAGCAGATACAAAGAGCACAATAATACTGTTTGATAGAGCAAATTCTCAGCTACAAAACGTTGTTTTTCAAAACAGTCATCACCAGTGGTTATGCATTTTCTCCAGTAACTAACCAGATCCAGCATGCTGTGCACCTAAAAATCTTCACCAGCAGAGGTGATCTACCATCACTGTCACCACTGCTGAAATACTTCACCCACCACCTCACTGTGCTCATGGCCACTGTCTGGTCTCCATAAACATTCAGCAAGCATTCATGAGTGCCGCTGGGTGAATTTTTTTCCACACGGAGGAATTAATGATGCACCTTTGCTTCATAAGCACTTCCATGTCTGACGCCATTTTGTCAGGATGCACCTCTGCTGCCATCTGTTGCACAGCAATGACATCTAGCACAATATTGGTGGGAAGGTTCAATCTCTACTGTCATACCACCAACATCCACCTTTGATGTCATAGACCGACATAATAAAATAGGAGGCTAATTCTACCAAAAGCTGCTTTAAAATGTAACTCGAAGCCTAGTAATGATGACTTCTGTCACTTGCAGGGGCAAAAGTAAAGTAAAAGCAGTAAAAGCCTGGGAATTGTGCCCTGAGCTGTGCTCACAGTTCTCAGGGCTGCCTGAGTTCCCCTAGGCCACAGCTGGGTTGAGCCGCCATCAGTGCCTGCCCCAGTGCCAAGTGCTGCTGCCTGCCTGCCTATCTGCACTGAGCTCCTCAGTGGGAAGGGTCTGGGAAAGCCAGGACTTGCTGCCCAACAAGCAGGAGCCCCTGGGGGTTGAGGGTGGGGGGGGCTAGGGGACTGTGCCTACCATACTGGGAGAAGCCAGGAGGCAGCAGACCTTCTGAGGTCTTAGGTCCCTATGTGAGGATACACTTAAGAATAAACCCAAGCATATCTGAGGACTGAGGACGAAGATGTCCCCATCCTGAACCTAATACCCCTCTCTCCATGGTCATTAGGATGTCTTTACTCATTGTAATCCTCACCACCCTGCTGTTTTGGTGGAGCCAGGAATCACCAACATGACGACCCAAAGGGAGTCTGTAAGGTTAAACATAGTACCAGGGAAAAGACACAAAGCTGGGCCTTTTAAATAATCACCTCTATAACCATGTTAGGGTCATTAGTAATGAGATAATACATGTATTTTTTAAACTAGATCAATTATTTATTTTACTTTGTCTAGGTTTATGAAAATACTAGTTAGACTAAGAATAAATTTTTATATCACCGTATGTGTCACATACCCCTTGAGCTGCAAGAGGATTGTATTTTAACAACCTCCTCTATGACAGGAAGTTAGAATGGTTTTATACTCAGTGCCTTGAGGAAGCAATGGGAAGTAGTGGTTAATGTGACTGCAAGAAAAAACTATTTGATAGCATCTTTTCATTATGTTTCTATATGACACATGAGGGAAAGAGGAAAAAACACAATAGTAGGTATTTTCCCAAAGTATGAGTCACAGTAGCTGTAAGAAAAAATATCTAAAAATATAAGTAACAGATATTTCAAAACAGGAAGGAAAATAATTAAAATTCAGAAAACGTTGTTTCAAAAACTGCAGAAAATAACAGATACAATTCTTGAGTGTTTCTGTCTTGACAGTTTCTTGGAAAAATGAACATATTTGGTTAAATGAGGCTGGCTGAAGTTAAAAAAAAAAAAAAGTAAAATTCCCATATCAGCCTAAGAAACAATACAAACATGTCTAAATTAATGTCTTCATAAGTTCAGGTCTAAGTTCAAACTACATGCAGATAGAATGTCTTAAAGGTGTTTCATTTCTAACACTGCAGTGATGTAGAAATTTATTCCTTGGTATCATGCTTCCAAAAGGAAGCAACCCAACACCTTCATGAGTTAAAATTATCTTATAAATTAGACTTTTAATTCAGGATTTTATGACTGCTTTTTGTTCCTTACCTCTACAAGCCCTTAAGAAGACTAAAATAAAATAAGAAATATTTGAAAATCACCAGTTTTTAATCTTGGATTTCCTGCAACACAGCAGTATCAGTATCACAGTTATTCAACTCTAGTATCACAAACATCAGTTGCTTGATAATCCATTGCTTCATAATTTTTGTAGTCTTTGTCACACAGGCATAATATAGATGAAATGAATTTAAACCGTGGTAATATCATATAACTTCTCATATAAATGATCATGCAAGGTGGCAGGGAATGGATAATAAGCTCTACAGTGACTACAAAGTCTAAATGAGGACACTTGATCCATTCCTGCAAGCAGGTTAGAGCTAGACTATCAGAATATATGTGTCCCCTCTATACTATAAAACACATAGGCCTACTTCTATGTGGTAGGCAAAGATCTGCTGATTCTGTTGAACTTTACAAAACTATCTGAATACTAGACATCTGATGGACTTAAATTCATCCTTCCATGAGATGATGGTGGTAGCAGGTATGAGGACATAAATCCTTACTGGGAAAATTATGGGAATCTAAGACAATACTGAAGCTTTTATATTGTCCTACCACGGATGGTTCTTCTGAAAATTAGAGGTCTTCCCTAACAAAAAAATCTCAAGAAAGGAAGAAGCAATTCCATGTTCTATCATGTAAATGATTTGCATGTCTGCTAAAGATTTCAATTGTTCATTTTTGTGTTGTTTGCTTTCTTTCTACTTTTTTTTTCTTAAAGTTCTGAATATATTCTTTCGATTGGAAAGATATTTGTCACCAAATTCAGATTCCAGACAAAATTTATTTATGGAGTTGGATGGGGTAAAGCGTTCCTTTAGGTAAATCTTAAAAATTAAGGGTCTTCCTAAGACTGTTTTATGGACACACATAACCTTTCAGAGCTCTTCATATATGCCATTCTGGTTTGAACTCTGATATTATAATGAAAGTTAACCAACAGAAATTACTTTCCCACGATGAGTGGGGTTTTCCTGGCAGCTGCAGGCTATTATTGATGGCAACAGCTACTGCCAGGGACAAGAGCTGTACTGTGCCAGCAGTGTTCTCAATTTTATCATTTTTACTTCACTGTGTTACTTGTTTTCACACTTAGAAAGGTGTCCTTCTATGCCAGCTATTTTCACAATAAAAGCGCAACCATGATCAAAATGTTGAAACAATTTCTTCATGAACTGCTCACAGTGGGCATAGCTTGACAATTCCTGCATTTTAGAGGTTACATCTGAACCAAGAGAATACATTTTGGGACTTAGCTTCTTGTTTTATGTCTTCTATGTGATAGAAGAAGACAAGTGAGGAAAATGTGGGCCAAAAAAATCAAGAAAGACCTAAATTCCCAACAATGTTGAATTTAGGTAGAAAGGCAAAAACTGTTAACACAGATAAATTGACAGACTACAAATTTCAGAAGTTTAAAGTACAGAAATTCAAAATACAAATAAATTTGCGTAATTTCTTAATGTATTTGATCTTATGGTCTCTAGGTCATGAGAGAAAGCAAAAATAATATGAAAAAATCACTATAATTAACCCCACAGAATTCAATACATTTTCTTCCATACATATCCTCATGCGGATTAAAAATGTTAAGAAAAGATGTAGGCTGAGGTTCACAATAACATATAAAAGAGAACACATTAGCCAGCAGGCCATTATATGAATAGTATAGTCCAGAAATACCGGAGGCATACTTTTCTAAAAAGGCTAATACATTTTCTCAGTCAACAATCACTAGCAATATAAAAGACAGACACTCGAATGTGGGCCAAGTATTAAAAACAACATATGCTTTATACAGTAACAAAAATCTGACTTCACCTTACATTCTCAACATTTTTTTTACACTTTTCTCCAATAATCCATCTGTTATCCTTCTAATTCATTAGACTACTAAGGTATTTTAGAACTCAATACTTATGAGTATATATATATATGTAGTAAAAATGAAAGGGGAGAAATCAGCAGATTTCCTTGTTAAAATACACTGAATAAAAGAAAATCAGAAATAAGGCTGCAATAAAATTATCTAAACTATATTTTATATAAATGAAGACATATATATAATAAACCTGCATACACTTACATTACTGAGAGATTAGTTAAATCTTCTGAACTCAATTATACTGTAAAAACATAACAATGTTTGATTAAAAGACTAAGGGTAAATTTACTCCTATACTTTCTTTCGAATTCAACTCATTTGTGTTTCTATGGTTACTCAGTTTTAGAAGTCACTGAGCCTTACTGGCACATGAATAATGAACATACTCCTTTATCAATACATTTTATGCAAAGATCAACTGGGCTAGATTTCTCAGTACTACAAAGTAATTTTCCCTTCTCATTATTTTTTTTTTATAATTATTATTTAAATCCTACATTTATCATGAATATAAACAATGCAGGCAAGTGGAATAAAATGTCAAAGAAATGACAATATCAATAAAGTTGAGTTTGAACTTTAATTCCAAATTTGAGTAAGAACTTCCTCCATTTCTTTTGAAGCATGTGTATATTAAGGCCAAATGTTTTTGTTAGTTTTTATCACCGATATTAGAATGGGACAGAAGGGAGAAGTGTTTCATGTTTCACAGAAATATGGCTTGGCAGTTTTCACTTTACAGAAAGTAATTCAAGCAACGTTTTATGATTGGAACTGTATTCTAGAGGCAAGTTATTATTTTAACTTCACTGTTACACAGCACAATTAAAGCAGATTTATTCAACCTCTTAGCTGAAATCTGTATAATGTAGGATTCATGAAGATGTTAAGCTATCTGTAAATTTGGGTTGAAATGATGCAAAAGCATCAAAGCAATCTCTTTATTTATTTATTTTTTTGCTAATTCAACATTTTCAAGGCATTATTACTTACAAAAAAAAAAAAAAGTACACTGAAGTGGTAGCAGTGGTAAAGAATGAGAGAGATACTAAAAGATTTCTGCTTTAAGTAGCTAAATATCCCAAGTTAACTGGTTCCTTCTTATCTTTCCAAATTTTATTTCATATAAGAGTGTATTTACATACTTTTTACAAGTAGAATGCATCTTTTAGGTATAGTCTTTCAGTGCAAGCCTTCTACATTATCTTTTTAAGGAGACATGCTTATTTACAACTCCAGTGATTGTAATTCATGTATTATTCCCTAATCACAGTTATCAATAGACATAAAAAAAGAAAATTATCAATAGATATCAACTGTTGAGAGAAATATATATATATATATTTTTCACTTTTATGCTAGGCAGACACACATATGTGTGTGTCCATATATTACATAGACAGTAAACTGAGTCTTTTAATTTACGCCATCTCTCAAAGGTATTTTACTACCATATCTTTCATATCCACCAGAGTAACTTGCGTGTTTGTAGTTTTTCTACGGCTAAATAAAGAAAAAGTGGGGGTAAAATGCATTCATCAATTTCGACTTCAGTCTACAAAATAGCAGAACATAATACTTTGCTAAGAAAATCAGAACTGATACCTTCTCTGACACATGAGACTTAGATATCAAATTCTGAATAAAATTACCAAGAATTCACACAAAATCTCACCTCCAAGCATCACAAATAGCCCAATAAATAAAAGTCCAGGCTGCTAACTCAATTGCAGATAAACTTTTATCACCCTACTATCACCAGATTCAATTTGCAGTGCTTATTCATTTTCAACCTGGTCCATAAATCTTCTAATGTATTTGCATTGAAATGTAACGCTCATATGGTCTCAAAATACCACTGAATTAAACGTAGCTGGATTTTATCAACCCGAATCTGTCTCAGTGGTCAAGCTTATGTCCTTTTATGTAAGACAAAAATCAATTTTTACTGAATACGGAAATAGCAGACTGAATCAGAAGTCAAGGAGTGAGGGTGGAGGGAGCTGTTTGTTTCTTTGGGCTTCATTTTTTTTTTTTTTTTTTGGTTG
>VXAB01003624.1:45949-94334 GCA_013399175.1 Odontophorus gujanensis
TTCATTTTTTTTTTTTTTGGTTGTTGCTTTTTTATTCTATAATGCTTGGTTTCTATTTCGGTGACAAAATAAGTTGACAATTTATTTCATTACTGATTATATAGTTTATATAGTTGTATTCAGAGATGTCAAGGTGTGTCAAGATGTGAAGATCAACAGCTCTTGGGAAGGACCCACACGGGAGTAAGAAAGAAGAATGAGGAAGGAGCAGCACAGACAGTAGTATGTTCTGGACTGATCACAACACCCACTCCCCATTCCTCTGCCATGTTCTGCGGAAGGTGAAGGCAAGTAGAGAACTCAATAGTGAAGCTGACTTTAAGAAAATGGTACGGAGGAGGTATTGTTTAATACATTTAATACATTGTTTCTCACCAAATCTATTTTAATTGTCAATAAATTAATTTGCTCTAAGTGGAGTCTGTTTTGCCCATAATAGTACTCTCTAAGTGATTTCCCTATATTTAAGTCAACCCATGAGCTTTTTCATCTTACTTTTTCTCCTGTTCCTACTGAGGGTGGGCTGAATGGGTGCCTTGAAGTCAGCCAAGGTCAATCATGCCAGGACCTTAGTACAAGCATAGTCATAAGCCTGAGCTCTCCTAAATAAACTGCTAAATGCTTTATTAAAGATCTTCCTAAGTCAGAATCCTACAGTACACAGGCAATGTGTGTAATGTAATGTAGTAATGGTACTTCTGGAGGACCAAATAGCCACATTTTTATAATTACTAATGTCAAAGGAAAACAACTGGCACAGAAAGATGGAGAAGAGAAGGAGATTATGAGACATTTGTCTTACTTAATGGACACCCACTAAGAGCCCAAAGTAGTACAGATAACCCAGTTATCACATGAAAGGTGATTTAATTTCTTCCATGAAATGAGGATTCTCACACTGTACACTAAGTTACGGAAATTTTAATTTTTCCTTTCAACTTTTAAATAAAGCAACATATTTTCATTGGAAAAAAAATAAAAATCTAAACAAAACACACCAGGAAACAACACACCATATGTGACTGCAAAACTTTCAGGAAAAAATATATTAGACAACATAAGATCAGCACATAAAAAAAATTAAATACCATAGTACCACTAAGTAACTTCTTGAACCAGCTGACATTTTACACGTAGGGAAAGAAGTAAGGAATTAGAGGATTTGGGGAAAAACAAGCAAACAAATTAACAGTTGGTGGAAGAATCTAATAGCATAGGAAAGGAAGAAAGGAAGAGCCATCAGCAAATTCAGCATCCTGAGATGGGAAAAAGAATTCTGCTTGCAAACTTACAAAAAAGGGAAAGTACATTACAACTAACTAATGGAGGATTTAATAAGGTTAGCTGCGATTCCCAGAGGGTGAAAAAAGGAGTAAATTCCACAAAACCAATAGCTTACCACAAATTTCAGATGGTCTCTCTAGGAAAATCACACCAGGTATGTCATGTGAATTAAAAAAAAAAAAAAAAAAAAAAAAAAAAAAAAAAAAAAAAAAAAAAATGTTTCAGTTTTCTGTAAAAAAATAGCCTTATGGGAAGGATAAGGCTAAATCAAAAGACTAGCTCTTGGGGCATTTTTCTAGGTGGTCCAGACCTTTTAAAGTCTGAGGGCAACAATGTTCATAACAGCTTAATTGTTCCCTTACCATATTCTTAATTTTATTTAGCTTAAAATATGTTCTACCTTAAAAAAAATTAAGGGAACTATTACCACATTTTATTCATCAGAAGGAGGTTGTTTTTGTTGTTGTTGTTGGTTTTGTTTGTTTTATATTTGAGGGTAAGTATTTTGAAAGCATAGTTATAAATCATTATTAAACTATACAACCAGGTCTACATATTCAGAAGAAAAATACTTTTCCCTGATTTTTAGTGTCTGTGACAAAGTGGCTTTCCAAGTCCCATCCCATGTCCATTCTTCCTCAAAAAGATTTGCAAGCCTCACTTTTCTAAACCTGAACTTCTATGGTTTTCTGGGAATAAGTCTGTGGTCTCTACAAGTATCAGTTTATATGTTTTGTTTCTTATACTATGTCCATAGAATGAGTTTATTAATGACATGCCCTGACCATAAAACAGTTGACAACTAAAACATAGTTTTGGGAGAGCAGTTTTTAAAATAAAAGTCTTTAAAAAAATGTCCACATAATGGTAAGACTGGAAAATATGACAAATTCCAAAAGTATGCATTTGAAAAAGATCTCAGTATGACTCAATAATAAGCAGAAAACTGCATATGCTAAATATGACAAAGCTTTGCCTTCAATATTGTTGATTTCAGAGCAGAAACATTTTAAGGACTGGTTGTTTGAGCCCAACTATTAACACAGCTTCACTTGTGACAGATGAAATACTGTATCCCAGCAAGGACATTTGGTACAATTGCAGTCCTCATGTTTGTCCTTCTTGGTCTGTAACTCAGCTGGAGGATGGTAGAAATAAACACAGCTTTAAAGAGAAACAGTAAATTGTAAATCACCTTTTTTTTTCCTTCTCTTTATTACTCTTATGAATTATTAAAACCAGCACAACATTCATTTTTGTCATAGCTGATTGCTGTATTTATACATTCACTTTGAACAGTCTCATCTAACTCTCATTTTATATCAGTTTTTATTTTCTTTATCAAATGGATATCAGTGCTAAGCAAACTTCTGCAGTTGAAATTCTATGCCAAAATAAAAGATATTCCTCAATTATAAATGAAATTTCCTAATCCTCTGGTACACAGAAATCTCTAGCTGATATCTCCCTCAAGGTGGCCATTTCCTTTCCACACCCTCATTGTCCATCATATTACAAAAAGCTGTTAGTCTGCTCTAGAAGAAAACAGCCTTAGCTGTGGTTGTAGTCTAAAAAAATCTGTATTCTTATTGGTATTTGCTGTACCTACTAACCAAAGATGCAGTGTGTTAATCTCAATATTTCATTACAAGTGTGACATTTACATACATACTACAAATCATGTTTGTAACAGTATATTTTAAATATCAGAATTTGTCCTTTGTTTATTTTAACATGCATATTCACAGTATGAAGTGCAGAAGGTAACTCCAAACTCAGAAAAAAGAGAAACAAACACAAGATATTTTTGAAATATATTAATTTTTGTGTTTACCCAAAGTGAGTGGCATCAGTACCTACAAACTAATATAAAACATTAGTTTTGATTCCTTCAGCATCTGCTTGGACCCAAAGAGAAAATATTCAATTGCGTTAAATAGACTTGTAACAGTAGCGATATTCATAAGTTTATTTCTTCTCACTAACTTTGAGACAGCACAAAACTATAAATAAAATGTACTAATGATTCGAATTATGCAAAGATAACTTCCATTTATGAAAATTATATCATTTAGCAACTTCTATATAGTTAATGAAGCATAATAAATATTAAACTAATGAAATTTTAAGTCCATGGAAGATAATACGCTAAAACAATTCACAATGTTTTTTTGCATCAAAGAGAAGTCTAAATTTTTGCAAGCATAGTCAATCCCCAATGAGATATGGGGGAGAGGAGAGGGGTGTTGTTCTTATTTCTGTTGCTGGTAGGGGTTATTTCTTTAAAAGAACTTTCAATTTTAATATACAATGATGTTTTAGACACCCTATGAATAAATAGCAGTGGGAAAGTAAAACTGAAGGACTAATAAAATTTATGATAAAAATCATGATAAACAAAATCACATTAAAATATCTGCTTACAGAAGAAATCAAAATGTGTATTTGCAGACGTTTGGTAGCCATTAATGTTCTTTTCAGTCATATAGAGAAGCTAAGCCACTTTCATCTGAAATTATTAATGTTTTATCAGTGTTCAGCATTATTTTATACACAGCAGGAACCATAACCTGCCTACCTAGAAATTATGAATTACAGTATGAATCCAAACATTACAAGCTTTCTTTTCTCTTCTTCTCCTTCCTCAAAGCCAGTAAAAATCAAGTTCTTGGTAAGAGTTGGAGGATACACATTACTGCCTACCATGTAGAATGACTTACTTTTTCCATCTTAAAATGAAACTGTATTTAGTTTCTAGGCAAAAAATGAGATCTTGACCATGAGTTTGGGGATGCAATAATGTTCTGCCACTGAGAAAACCAGTTCCCTCATCTTTGTTATCTTTTGAAGGACACAGAAATTTTGCAACAAGTGGGAAAAAACAAAAACAAAACAAACAAACAAAAAAAAAACAGACAAAACAAACAAACAAAGAAAAAGAACAACACCCCATCTCCAAGATGCTGCTTTACGGGCAGTGCAGGAATTCAGTCTGTGCCACATGAACAGGCAGAGGCAGCCCATGAGCAGGAGCCAGAATCCATATAGCTCAGAGGAAACAGCCTCCAGCAGAGCCTGAGAGTCATCAAAGCAGGTCACTCACCACCAAGCAAACTCGTTGGTACTCACAGGGCCAAATAAAGCCTCATAATTTTGATAATGCCATTTGTCTTCTGACTCAGGTTATGAGACCAACAATGGTATTTGCATTAGGGCACTAATGTTCCTCCACATGCGCAATATCCATTTATTCAGAAATAATAAAAGAAAGAAACATATTGCCTCTTTTACAAGGTGTTTTTACACATTCAGCAAAGTTAATATTTAAGAGACCTTCTAACATGAAAAGGTTCTCAGATTGTACAAAACTTAGAAATCAAAATTAAACCTTAATAGTGTAAAGAAAGACTTAGGAATATTCCTAATGTTTACATACATACAAAAATTGTATGTGTGTATATATGGAATACATTACTAATTCAAATTTGTAACTTACAGAAGGATCATAATACATTTTAGCTTTTTTATAATATCTGTATATAGTTTTATTTAGTTATTTTTTTCAAGTAATGTGCATTTCAAGAAAAGTGCTCCCTTTCTGGAATTCTTATGATTTAGCAAGTCTGTGTTGCATAGATTAAAAAAAAAAAAAAGAGTTAATGAAGTTTCTCTGTTTTTCCAAACACTTTCTTATTAAGTATTAAAATGGGTGACAGTTTGGATAGCTTGTCAGGAATTCTTATGCAAAATCTTCTTTTGATTAACTCAGGGACAGAAGGAGCATCACTCTGTCAGTAACCATTCTACTAATCTAGAACAGAATTTTACTACAGCATTCATATACTAAAATAACAAAATTCAGGACTAAGTTATTATGCCCAGACACTGACAGATACACATGTAATCCCATCACTACCACACATGATCAGGTAGGAGTATGTGCCAAACTACTTCAAAAGAACATTGCCTCACTGCTTTTCAAAGCAGCAAGAAAAGAAATAAATCTGGGAAATGCCTTTATATTCACCAAAATTTGTGTAGAGACACTAGAAATTCCTCTGATAAATCCAATGAGACATCAGTGCAACAAATGTAATCTGCTACTGCTTATGAGCACCAAACTTGCCCTTACAGTTACTGACACTTGTGACTGAAAAATATAGCTATGCATTTAAATAGTGAGTTTTGTACTTCAGAACCTACTGAAACTACTGAATTCAAAGATTTTCAGCAATGTTGCCGAGCTGTATTCTCTTTTGTGCATTTATTGCATTCTCTTTTGTTTATGTTTCCTTCTCTTTCCTTCTGTGAATAAAGTGGCTGAAATTCTTAAAACAAATAACTCCTGGTCAAATGGTTCCCTCAATACCATGGCTTCCTTTAATCATGGTTGTCTTTGGCTCCTAGAAGCAGACTGTGAAATCTGTGAAACTACACAGTCTGCCAGCTTTTCTGCAGCATGGAAAATCTGCTGGATGCAGCAGATCCATGATGGGATGGAGCCAGAAAGTGTTTTGTGTCCCAGGCACAGAGAATACAAGGCCTGCACAGGGGAATGCTTTTACTTGTCATATTCAAGGACACCCAGTCATAACACAGCTAGGGAGACAGCCAGTGTGCTGTGCTCCAGTGGTTTCCCTGGTATTTCCTTTACATAAGTAATACCAGAGAAGGAGAATCAGCACTGACCTATGATATCTCTACAGCCACTAGAGAAGCTAGAAGAGCAGAGAACTACCCCACTCTTGCATAACAGGGAGATGCTTAAATGGGGACTCTTATACATACTTAGGATGAACTCATTGAAACAGTTTCCTAAAATGTCTTAAATGATGCATTCCACTTTTCTCTAGTAGTGCAAATACTTCTGAATAGGAAATGAGAGCAGTCTTATGCAGATTTGCAGTGGCAACCTCCTGAGTTAAAAAATATGAATGTCACATTCCTGGCATCAGACATGAAAAGTCAGGGAGAGTCTGCCAGAATGAAAGAAAGGAAGTCAAGTAGCTAAAAAAAAATGTCCGGTTTCAAGATCATATGAGCCTGAAAATGACTTGTTTAGTTCCTGCCGTCACTGGACCATACCGAGAAGAAAATAGATAGCTGTTTACAGAAATGCAACAACTCTTGAAAGCCTTTCTACGACTGTCTTCTTTCCTCTTGGTCAAAACTCTCTGCTCCCTTAGATGACGATACTTATTCTTTTAGCAATGCTGCCAACAGTTACAAGATGTTCCATTCTTGGCTCTACACCAAATATATTCATTTAATAATCAAAGGGGACAGTCTACTTAGCAGTCTGCTTTTCAGATCTACTGATTCTTGAATCAAATAAGATAAGGAGTAAAAAATTTCCTAGGAAGCAGTCACAAGCCAGAAAGGGGCCACAAAAATGTCAATAGGTTGCAGCAATATTTGGAGAGTTACCTGTTTGATGCATGTGGGTATGATTTCCTCAGACTGAATTCTCTTTGATCTCTAAAAGAATTAGTTGAATAATACTACTCCTTCTGAGGCAGAAATATCAGGAGGAGGAGTAGAATGAGGAGGAGTAAAAGTGAGTCATCCTGAGAGTCAGATTCAATTAACTCTAGATATATTATCCATCAAGGACACTCTAATAAAGAATAAAAACAATAGAATATGCCACATGAATGACAAAATTTTATAAAATCAGAAACAGTGTGGCCAGCAGAGCGAGGAAAGTGTCCCCATTACTCAGTACTGATGAGACCTCACTTTGAATATTGTGTTCAGTTTTGGGACCCTGACTACAAAAAAGATACTGAGTTCCTCAAACATGTACAGAGAAGAGCAACACAGCTGGCGAAGGAAATAAAAAATGAGACTTCTGAGGAGCAGCTGGGATTGTTCAGTCTTGATAAAAGAAGGCTGAAGGGAGACCTCTTTGCTCTCTGGAACTACTTGAAAGGAACTTGTAGAGGAGAGTGTGTTGGTCTCTTACCTCAGGTGACATGAAGCTATTGTCTCATGTTGTAACAGGGCAGGCTTAGATTAAACATTAAGAAGAATTTCTTCACAGAACAGGGGGTCAAGCTTTGACTACCCAGGGAACTGGTAGAAAGTCCATCCCTAGAGGTATTTAAGAGATGCATGGAAATGGCACTAAGGGACGCAGTTTAGCAATGGGACTTTGTAGGTCACATTAACGGTTGAAAATGATGATGTTTTGCAACCTAAGTAACTCTATAAACAAAAAACCTTATCTGCACGGATGCAAGGGTGCTACAAGCATCATCTGACTGCACTGAGATCATTTTGATGTGACTGGGGATTTTAGGGTTAGTAGAACTCTCAATCACAAGATGGCAGGGTTACAGTACAATTTCAACACAAGAAGAGTAAAAAATAAAGCTACTGAAAATGATGATTTACAGTCCTAAAGAAAGCAGGGAAAGAAGATGTAGAATAAATGCAGAAAGCATATTAGAAAAAAAAAAAAAAAAGAGAAACAAAAATGGTTATAACATCCACCTGCTGCTTCAACTGAGACAAAATATCAGTCAACAGCAATACTCCTAGGATGTTGAAATGTCTGTTGACCATGCACCACTTTTCTGTTTCCTATAACAGCACTATGAAGGGAATTAGAACAATGACCACACTTAAAATCATTGAAAAACTCAAAAAGTTCTAGAGATTCATAAAGACTAAGCATTTGAGCAAAATCATGTTTATATTTTTCAAACTACTTGATGTCCAGTATCTCTGTATTTAGCCAGAGCACCCTAGCATAACAGAAACACAAAAGAGCCTCAGAATTGATACCCACTGGGTCCCCTGACCAGAAACAACAGACAAAAATAATTTTGTTTTCTAGATCCAAGAGGCATTCACATAAAAAGTGAGAGTAAAAACAAATAGACAAGGAAGAGGAGGTTTCTGCCCCCACACCACTGGCTCCTACCCTTGTACACATACACTCATGAAAAAATCAAGCAGAAGTATATACACATACAAGAATAAAAGATAACTCTCAATGAATAACAAACAAGCTTCTAATAAGTGTAACAGCAGAAAAAATGTGATCACTTTTGAATGTTTGAAACACATCCATAGAGCGTCTCAAAAAAAAAGTATATTTTTCTTTTTATCTTCACACCGTTTGCCTCCTAAAACGAGGTATGTTTGTCACCAAACTCAAATAAAAGCAGCTTAATTACTTCTGCTGGCACTAATTTATAGCCTGTAGATTCTTGCTAATTAAGAACCTAATCAGTGTTTCAATCTTCTCCATCAAATCTATATCACCTGCTGTGATTCATGCCTGCTGGTTCCCTTCAGGTACCAAAGCTATACATCAAAAAGACATTTCCTAGGATAAAAGTAAACTTTTTAACTATGTAAGAGCTAAGTAGAGAAGATACAGATGTCAAAATTTTATCCTTGCAAGTTTTAAACATGACACCACAACTCCTATATTCTATATAAAGTCAATACTTTTTTTTTTTTCCCAGAAAAAGTCTATAATTTAACTTGAACACATTTTTGATTCCTAGAATGAGAACAAGACTTAAAAGAACAGTTTTTCATTGATTTAGTAGCTCTTTGTTGAAGCCAAATAGTCAAGAATACTAAAAGAATCAAACACCAAAGAAGAATAAATAAAATAAAAAAACAAAAAATCAAGAATACAGATTTTGCAATACAGAAAAAGAAAATTCTACAATAGAATTTAAAAAAAAGGGAGAGAGAGAAAGAAAATGACTTCTGCTTATTCATTCAGTATGTTAGTTTCTGGAGATTTCCAAACTTAAAAAGTTCAGACAACGTGGAGTTATTTTTATGTTGTCACTGTAATACTTAGACAGTTTCTTCAGTAATTCCCAGAAGTTTTTCTTACACTGAAGCACATTCATTTCAGTTTTTTACGTATATTTTTGTACTCCTGGAATGGCATGGAGTGTAATTAATCCTTTGTAGTTAAGTTTCTATTTTTCCACAACCTTATATGCTGTGGAAAAAAAAATGCAATAATGAAAAGACAGTGTAATCAATATAGATTTAACAATCTAAATAAAGGATGTAATGAAATGGTCCAACAGCATCTTGCTGAAATCGTTATGATATTGTTGTAATGCATTCTCAGGTTTGTGTGTCATGAGGCATTTTTCTTTCTTCTCTGACTTTTCTTAAGTGAAGTTTTAAGTTCAGAGTTACATACACTCCCTCCTGTTATAAAGAGTTGGAAACAAATGGAATATATTTAATGTACTTATTGTTACTCATACCAAGCAAAAGCACAGAAACCTCACCTCAATAAAGTGCAGTGGGAAAGGCCAAAACACAAAACACCTTCCTTTTTTCTAATATAGGAATTTTACAAAAGTATAGCTATTAAAATTTGAAGTGAAAAGATTTAAACATTAACACAGTAACTCTAAATTTGATAAGTATAAGTAAAACTGAATTTGTTTAATTAGGTCTTCTATTGGTGACAATGCCATGTTACATTATCTTTTAGGACAATATTTTTTTGGGTTAAATATAAAAGCCAAAATCTTAACACATGCTGCAACAGGCCTTCCATAACAGCCATTGAAATCAAGCTGAAATAAGAGATATCCACATTTAAATAAACATGATTATACTTGGTAGAACTTTACTTTTCTCATTTACAAAATTTACATAATTCTACACTACTACATGTGGGTGGAGTAGGAGTTCAAAACAAATGAGTCAATATTTTTCTTCAGGAAAAATACCATTAGCGCAGCATTCATGAGCAATCATATAATCACAGGCAACTGTCCCAGACCCATAATATGTGACGACGAATACGCTTTAAGGAAACAGCTCAGAGAGGGAGAGAAAGCTCTCATTATAGAAAAGCCAAGATATTATTTCACAAACAATAAATTAAAGTACAGCTTGACAATTTTCCTGCAACCAAGTATAACACAGTCCCTTCAGCTGTAAAATAAGATTAACATTTCTATTCTATCAACAATTATTTTTTTTCTCTCTTCATCATACTTTGAGCTACAGCTCAGTGCTAGAGATTCTTCTTTATCTTTTAACTAAAATATACCTCAGTAGGTCCTGTTAGGTGAAAACTGGGAAAGACATGGTAAAAACAAACACACACTGTAGAATGTTGTGAGAGTTAATACTGTAGAACTGTTTAAGTTAAATAACCAAAAGAACTACTTATATTTTACCATTTCTTGTATGTATGCATTTATGTGTAACATCTGTAGAAAAGATTTAATCCATTTAATCTAAAACGTTACATAAACCTAATGTAGTACAAAATTTCTAGTTCCCTTTTTGCATGATAAATGCAGAGAGCATCTTCGTGTCAAAATTCCTTGGAACAGTTTTCAGGACAACACTCTGTTGTCTGTTGGAAAGCATGCACAACTGCAGCTAGGATGAGTGCTGAACCAAGTTCAACATCGATCTGTGACTGTATTTGTTTCAGGAAGTATAATTCACTACCACTTTTTGTACAACGTCTTTATACCATCGAGAGACAAACAGAAAATGTTCTAAAAAAATTCCTGAAATGATGAAACATTCTGAATATAAGCAGCTGTATAGAAGTTTGTTGTCAGGATAAAATCAATGGACCCTTCCCAACTCTTCTGTTTGACTTCCTTTCATTTACAGACATCCCTGTAGCACAGTAAACCCAACACTGCTGGTTTTGCATTGCCTTTGAGTGGACTTGGGAATGACACCTGTCAGAGACTCTGCACTTGTCTTGGTCTCCCTCGAGCTATGTCTCAGCTTGTTTGGTATAAAAAGAGGAACTTTCTTAAGGTTGGGTGACTACTTCCTGATTTGTTTCTGAATTACTCCGTGGTACAATCACAACTTTTACAAACAGCTGTAACAAGTACTTATTCTCCAAAGAAAGAAATGTTTGTCACCTCAGCATAACAATGTACCAGAAAAATACAAACATGGTATGATAATAGATGCAGCAATGGTGGAGTCAGGATACAGTGTGAAGGAGCAGAAGCATAAAACAGTAAGAAAGTAGACCTTCAGAGACTCCAGGGCTGTAACAAAAAGTCTCCAATGGGCAGTTAAAGAAATGGATACCTTGAAACTGGACAAAACCAGATGCAAATTTAAGAAAAAGCAGTAAAGAACAGCATCCAGCTTAGCAGGCATACTATATCTAATAGGTTCAAATGCAACTGCATAGCAAAGTGTAAAAACAAGTTAGAATGAACACTGAGGAATGGGCAGAAGGAGTCCCAAGCAGACTCTAAAGAGGTGAAGAGGAAACCATTAAGTTCAGCATCACAGGTCTAAAAGAGGACAAAGGAAACCCCACCAGATGCTGGTGGCTCACCATAAATTGAAACTGATGCCAACAGCCTTATGATGCAGAAGAGCAGTGCAGGATGAATGTAACATTCATGAAAGTTATCGACAGAAGTAAATATGCCCAAAACAATAAGCATAGTATTTAGTATCCAGATTTTTCCTGCAATAATTGTCTTTCCCTTATTTCCTTTTCTCTCGTTCTGTAATAATTAGATTTGGACTAAAAATAATCATTTCACTTGACTCTTAAGATTCAAATACACTAATTTTGCTTCACTTTTGTTTAGTTTGCACATAAAGAGTTTCCTTTTGCCAAGAAAAAAACTAAGATTACACCACTCTTCCCAGCCTATTTTCTGACTTACTTCATATAATTGCAAGTCTTCCTCTGTTTTCCTATGCCTTCTCTCATGCTTCTTAGCACTGAAAATTCTGACCTGCACATTATTTCAAAAATAATTAACACAGATTCAGAAACAAGGTGCCACAAATGGACCAGAGTATATGAGTAGTTAATGCAGGTTACTTTGGCTTCCTTTATTTCTGCTACAGGGCAGTAGTGCTCCTGCTGAACTCAAAAAATTTCTAACTGGCCACTTCAGTGCAGCTTCAGTTCTACACTGTCAAGCCTTATGTTGCTGAATATATAATGGTTGTAATCTTTTAGACAACAAATAATCTCTCTTGAAACACTCTAGTTCCTAGTTCTCTACATCAACCTCTGTACTAATTGGGAGCCAAAAATTTGACATGGAACATGCCTCTCTGAAACAGAGTCCCATAGGAAGAGACAAGTGCCGTGCTGCTCTGCTATCCACTTTGTGAATCAAAACACATCATGATAACAAAGAAGCACTGAAGACATATGAGATGCCTCTTATCAGTAGGAAAAGTAGCCTCTCTGATTATTTTTATTGTAAATTAATTTCAAGAGAATTTCCATATGAAAGGAAGCAATGTGCTCCTCCAGTAAATGACAACTTTATCTTGTGACAGCATTGCGTAAATTTCAGTCTGGCTTACTCTTCACATCACTGTCTTTTTTACTAGACTCATGTCAGACAAGCTAACCAGCCTGAGAAGACAGTATATACTACACCGAAGTAAAAAATGTATTCTTAAAAAGTAAAAATTAAACACGGTCATAGGTGACGATCCTCAATAAAAGGTGAGATTAATTATTGAGAAATAAATTACTTGCAAACTTTGGCCTATCTGTACATACTTACTTAAGGGAAGATGCTGAAAGAGACTAGCTTGGTTTTCAGGGATGCATCCCTAACTCAAAGAGAAACCACCCAAGGCAAAATTGCAAGTGTTCACAACCTTTGAAGGGTTGGTTGTTGACTTCAATGTCTTTTTGGATAAAAGTGATTGGATATAAATACTCATTTGTAGCTTTTGCCTGTTATGGCCCAGTTAATATGACTTTTGCTAATCTTAAAATATTTATAATTAAAATTTATAGGATAAAATAAAAAATCAATTATCTAGGTTAAATTGTATCTTAAGACATGAGAATCAAATACTGACTAGATGAAAAGGATTTGTGAGAACAAAAAGGAAGCCCCAAATAGGAAGTGTATCAGCATTAATAAAACTGTTACAAGACTATGTAAGTAGTACAAAATGTAATAAAATGAGCTTGGGAAAGCTTTTTAAAGATTGTGCTCTCTCAGCAAAGCATTAATTTTCCATATGCACAGAAATATTTTTCATTTACCTTTCAGAGAGTAATGGTTGCATTTGACAGTGAGAGGGAGAAAAAAGAATGGTCCCCACAAATTCTCAGATGTCTGGTGAAATTACCCAGACCTAAAAGCAAGTACTAGATACAATCATGTCCATAGCTCCAGGACTTCTGCAGAATTTTCTATACTGCATTGACTAATTCAGTATGGAACTAATTCCAAATGGGACATGTAAAGGGAAAGTAACTGAAAAACCTGATCTGCATGGGAATGAGTATCCTGTATATGCTAAAGGAATGAGTACCTATGAATAATGAAATACTAGCTTTATGGTTAGACGCATGGTTCTTGAAGAGTATTAAAAATTAAAAGAATTCTATCAATGAAATATAGAAACATTTGCAATGAGCAATGTGCAGTATGACACCAACAGGAAAAAAAAATCAAGTTGTCATTTCCATTAGATTGTTCTTATTTTAGAGAAAAGGTATTTTTAATCCAGTGGAGTATACTGAAATATTGCCCTGCGCTACTTTTTAATAACTTTAAATATTAATACTATAAACTAGCTAGTTCTTGTCTCTCACTGAAGCAGTTGCAAATGTTTCTATCACTGTAGTTTTATTTTCACGCTAAGATATGTACTGTTTATTTTAACAAATAAAGTTGTTACTATTTGATATGTATAGATTTATAATGTAATTACTAAGATTTTCACTAGCTGCTACATTAAAAATCCTATTCAGTAAGAAACTGCATAATGATGTTTAGTCTACATGTGTTCCAGCTTCTCAAAGATATTAATTCTACAAACTTGCGTCAGAACTAAGCCTGGTATTTTATGCCATGACAGATGTGTTGCACATTAGCACTGAAGGATAACAGGTGACTACAGGTGAATTTAGTCTCTTCAAAAGACTGCTTGAATCACTAGGCTGAGACCTGGTGACCCTTACATAGGCTTTTTCTGTTTCTGGATAGCTGGGCTGAGGCCGATGCGATGAAGTTCAACAAGACCAAGGGCTGGGTCCCGCACTTTGATCACAACTATCCCATGCAATGCTACAGGCTTTGGGCATGATGAATGGAACTGTGTAAATGGACCTGGGATATTGGTTGACACTCAGCTGAACATGAGCCAACAGTGTGCCTGGGTGGCCAAGAAGGCCAATGGGATCCTGGTTTGTATCATAGTGTTGCCAGCAGGAGCAAGGAAGTGGTCGCCTCTCTGTACTCAGCTCTGCTGAGGCCACATCTTGAGTACTGTGCTCAGTTTTGGGCACCTCACTACAAGAGAGACATTGAAGTCCCATGTCCAGAGAAGCACAAAGAAGCTGGTAAGGGGTCTGGAGCACAAGCCTTATGAGGAATGGCTGAGGGAACTGGAATTATTTACTCTGGAAAAGAGGAAGGACGGGAGACCTTATCACTCTCTACAACTACCTGAAAGGAGGTTGCGATGAGTAGGTGGGAGTCAGTCTCTTCTCCCACGTAACAGGTGATAGGATTAGAGGAAATGGCCTCATGTTCTGCCAGGGAAGATTCAGGTTGAACACTGGAAAATATTGCTTCTCTGAAAGAGAGGCCAAGTGCTAGAACAGGTTACCCAGGGAGGTGGTATGTCACTGTCCCTGGAAGTGTTCAAGTTGTGTTCAGATGTCGTACCAAGGGACATGATTTAGTGGGAAATATTGGTGATGGGTGGACAGATGATCTTGGAGGTCTTTTCCAACCTTGCTGACTCTATGAGTTTAAAATGCCAACATCTCTGGCTCAACAGGGTTCCACTTTGACAAGAGTATCTTGAGGGGTTTAATTACAGTTTCACAGTGTGCAATCAAACCTTCTCAGGCTCTTGGGAAAGAAACAGAAACCATTTCTCCAGATGCTACCTGAAGGTTTGCTCATATACCTAAGATAAACCCTCCAGCGCAGGTATCTCAGAAAAAAAAAGAAGTGCCTGATATATACCGTATGCCTACTATTCTCTTTTGGTCACCTCTGCGGAAGCTTGACAAATGTACATATCTACTTAGTCACTTTTCCTATCAACCGTATAAAAATCTTGGAAAAACTAGCTTGCATAAACTAGCTGACACATTCTCTGAAGACACTGAAGTGCATAAGTCTTGTTCTTTCTGATTTGCCTTCTCACTGTTCCCTGTTTTTCTTCAGTTTACCAGTAGTGAAAAGATACCTGGTATTCATTGTAGAATTAAATTTATAGATTAAGCTGGCCAAATTCAAGTTATTAAACTCATTAAAAATTGAGTTTAATATTTCTCCATAAAAACAGACAGCCATATGTCAACACTTATTTCAATGTTTTTATCTGAGAGCAATGCCAGCCTCTCAAAATAGTAGTAAAAAATAAAGGTAAGTGCAAAGTTTCCTTAAATATGAGCCCCAAACATTATATCTGAATTTTTTATTCTTCTTCTGGTTCTGAATAAGGAGCAGGCATTCAGCTGAGGTACCGTTCCCCAGATCCTGACTTGTTATCAGAATCCCACCTATATGTAAGAGTTTCTAATTCTACACATCTCATCCACATCTATTAATTTCCACAAAATTAATGGAATTAACTCCTGGATGCTTCACCTCTTCTACAGATATTAACCACTGCTAGAAGAGGTCAGAAGATGTCTCCAAGTACTTTGTTTCATCATAACTCCATCTTGAATCTAATTCTTTATAATTAATTCCAGTTACTACACAGAAAAGTCAGTAGCAGATGTCCAAAACTTGTAGGTTTCAGCCTCAGACAGAAATTTCAAAATAGCAAAGAGAAAGCAAGAAAGAAACAAAGACACTGATTTCATTCCTGTGCACACTGGCAAAAATAGGAGATGAAGCACTGGCAGTGGATCTTCAAGTCTTCAGGGCTGAGAAGATACACTGGTGAAGGTCAATGTCCAATTCTAATCTGGTAGCTATATCAGAAGCTCTAGCACATTTTTTATCTAAGCTAAAAGTTCAATTCTTTAGGCATTGTGGTTCTCTTAAAAAAAGGACCTAACACCAGTCTGAACTGAAGTCTCGTATAAGAGATTTTAATCAAAACTAGTAAGTCTTCAAATATTGAAAAAAATGCATATGCTACATCTTGTGTCTTCTGTCAGTCATGTCTTGATCTCAGGAGAATAAAAACAGGAGCAAAAACATTCCTAGGAAATCCTTCTACACTTTTTTTAGATGCTTGGCACAAACAGCAAAGTTCTCATACAGTTGGGCAGCTCCAATGGTGTCTAACGCCTCCCACTGCTGCACATATTGTTACATGTTTGCTAGAGCATCTTTCCAGTAAGTCCTATGTTCTTTACTAAGTTCCATTTATTTCAATACAGTTTAAAGAAATAACATTTTTTCCCATCTCATATTGGGTACAGAATTCTTGGTTTTGTTTGTTTTGTTTTCAGTTTCTTCTGGAATAGATATTACACTGCCTAAAAAATCAATGTAAATCAGAAATCAAGCCATATATTTAGAAGGATATTCTAAAAATATGGAAAAGGAACTATGGAGGGCTTTCAAAAACTGTCAGTTCCATCCCCTTTTTCTATACTTATGATTGCCTTCCATATTATGAGTTGTCTCCTTATCAGTAACATTAAATATAACTATCTGTATGTCATGAACTCTTTGTTTGCATGTAGAGACATACAACTTGCTGAATATTCTGACAAGCCCTCTGGAATGTACACTGACTTTATAAGTGTATGCTTTATTTTGGCAATATAATGCCTCTGCAATTAAGATAAAGGAGATACTTATGCACTTTTAATCTAACAGATTCAAACTTTAATTGTAGATATCACCTAGTCCAATAAAAACTTCCTCCTCTGAAAGGAGCATCCTAACTGATATATAAGAAGGTTCCCAAAAACTGATTGTAGTGAAGTCACATGAACAGAAATACTGCAGCTTTTTATTGGTTTCACATTGTGAAACACGCTAACTTTCAAATTTTGGCATGATATTCAAAACAACGTGAGCAGCTACTCTATGCCATTGTGCATAACAATGACAACAAAATATATAAGGCTAGTAATAAAAGAATTTGTTAAAGCCAACTGCCTTGTCCCATTATAGAGATGATAGGCTGAGAAAAAGAGACAGTAAGTCAGATTCAGAATTGTCAGGCTCTATTAACAGAAAGTCGTTTTGCTCTGGTTGTGCCAATGAAAGCAAAAGATAGGAAGAATTAAACAAGACAGCATGTTTTTCAGTACTTCGGAAAACACGCAGTTATATAAACATAGAGAGTCAAAGAATCAATGTAACATCTAAATAGCCTCTACAGAAATCTCATTGTTTTATCAAAAGAACATTCGCTTCCTTAATTTCTTCACTCCTATCTTCTTGGGTGGGAGTCTGAGGAAGCATTCCATGCTGCTGATAAGGAAGCTCTGCTTCCTTTTTATGATTGTATATCAATCTCTAGTATTTCAGGATTCATTTTATGTCTTCCTGACAAACAAACAAACAAATTATGATTCCATAGTATAACGTATTTGTGTTTTGTAGATTCCCCTATTAACTGTTATTTTTTAGCATTTTATATATAAACCAAACGTTGTAATTCTGTATTGAATTTACATATGCAATAAAAGCAAATATATATGAAATATAATTTCCAAATATTCTGACTACATTTTTGCAATTAATTTCATACAGCATCTTGAAAACATCAAGAAATCTAGAATTTTTATTTTTTCTTTTCATTATGTTAGAAAAAACAACAAAAACAATGTCAGAAAAATGCCAAAACGTTTATAGTTATGGGTATACTACTGCTAAAGCTACAGCTTATCATTTCTGTTGTTGTGGTCTAAAATTATCCACTACAAATAACATAGATAATACAGTGGAGACATAACAGTCTAGAAAAATATCACAAAAATAGCTCTCTATTTCTTAAACTAAGCTAACACTCAAATGACAAACAAATCCTTTGCAAGAGTCTTGTATTTTATTTAAAACGATTTAATATCAATATTATCAACCAAAAACCTCTAGAGATCTACGAAGTTTCTCCTACTTTTAACTGTCTCTGAGAGTGCTCTCAGACGTTTACAGACCATACCCCTCAGAAAACAGCTTTACAGCTGACAGTTCATGTTTTTGCAAAGAAATACTCAATTACAGCATCACATGACACATGAAAGCAAAAGAAAATTTCAAATACCCGGGGTAAACTAATGCTGCTTTTACATTACCAGTCACCCTACAGTTAATACTACAGTATTTATATATAAAACATGTAACTTTACAGATGTCAGTGTCCCCCAGATCTTCAATAAATTCACTCAAACTAACAAAATGATATCAAAGTGAACTTTCCGCATTTGAATTGCATGGCACTAAAATATATTGCCAAAGGTAATGTTTTATTGATGAGTTAAAAAAAAAAAAAGCTTAATTCCCATTGTAGGCAAATTACATGAAAAATGTCAAGAATAAGCAGGGAAAAGTCTTGTCAGTCAAAAAACAAGACAGAGAAATCACATATCAGATACAAAAATCGTATGAAGAATCCAGTCCATTTTCCTGTCATCCTACAGCTTTAATCATAACAATACATCAATCACCTCTTCAGGTTTTCAAGGAGCTTCTTTAATAACTCAGCCTTTTGCTCACTGTTTCAATGTTATACAAGTCCTTATAGAAATGCTACTTCTTTCAGTTTGTTGCTTAGGTACACGTGATAGAGTAATGAGAATATTGCAAATGTCTGTAACAATAGTCATATATCTCAATCAATAATATCTATTGATTGCTGTATATTCATAAGCGAGGCTGTATTTTTTATCTCAGCAGAATCTAATAATTTTCAGTAATGCATTATCAGCAAAAAAAGTAAAAATAAAATAAGAAGACAAAAAATACATATATTCCCAGGTGCCTTGCAAGGAAAAGTGTGAAAAATGAGCCTCTAAAACAAATTCAGTATTTCTAAAGCATACAGATAAAACTGATAGAAGTTAACTTTGCAGATGTTCATTTGACTTTCTGTTTCCTGTAGGAATTAAATACTTCTTTCAAAGAGAAGCAAACATAGCTACTTGGGCTACTTAAATGGTTCATGTATTTAAGTTATGACAGACATTGATTACACTATTTTGATAAGCCAGCTAATGAATAGCAGTAAAGACTAGCTTGTAGTGGAAGTCTGCCAAGATTCTATTTAGAAAACCACATATAGATATACCAAAAACTCTTTATAGATTAATGAAAAGCAGGAAAAAAAAATATTGGCAATATATTAATTATGCTTCAAAATTAAATTTTGAGTGCAAAATTAAATTTTTACATGCAAAAAAATACTTCACCATATATTCTCATTTCAGTTGCAAAAATAGCTCCCCATGTGAAAAGAAAATGAGAGATCATAAAATGCCCTTCAGGAAAAAGAAATTAAAAGCTGAATCTTATATTCAGAAGTTTGAATGATTATTCAAAATTTATGTGTGCTGTAACTATAATACAAAAATACTACGTGCCATCTAAAAGAGAGGTGCTCCTGTACGTATGATCCAAATTACCTTAATAATATCATCCCCTTTGAAAAGAAAAAAAAAAAAAAAAAAAAGGCAAGCAAGAAACTGTGAGAATTTAATTACATATTAAGACTAAGACAAGAAAAAATAATGGAAATAGTGGCAGCATTTACTAAGGCTAAAGTCTAAAGCTAATTCTTTGTCAAGAAAAATTATTTCTCAGTTTTGCTTCTGTAAACAAAGGTCCCTTGCACAACACCTCATTTCAAACTCTGGAATCTTTTATGCCTTTTTTCCAGAACAGACTTCACTAAATGTGTCTATAAGCTGCAAGCAAAGAAACAAACAAAAAACAAAACACAATGTCCCGCATGGATGCAGTTCTTGGCTGATATACAGCTCACAAATTAATTTTACATCAGTGCTTTAGAAACCAAGGTACTTCCTGAGCAAGATTCAAAGTGTGAAAACATAAGAATAAATTCATCACATATATCCAGATATGCATACACTAATTTAATAAAATAATTTGTAGTGATGTCTGTGTAATTACATGTAACTAAATGAAAATATTCCACAATTTGAAAGTATTGGCTGCTTCATAAAAATACTAAGTAAACTAGACTATATTATACATGAATTATGATATCCTTCAACTTATGAGGGTTACAGAAGTAAAAGCCTACATTGGCAGAGCTTCGTATATTAATCTCAAAGAATGGCACAGTCTTTATCTTTTTCTTCACCTCCATCTCATGCATTAGTATCTACTTTGTTCAGCACCCCACTTAATACATACTTAATTCTAAGACCTGCATACACACTACTCCCTGGGAGCAGCTTTGAGACTACCACAAGAACAAATCTCCCACTGTGCATACTGCCTAGTTACAGAGCACTTGCAGGAGGTTGTCCATGTCCAGATTCAGCTCTGAATTCAACATCCTTAAAGCCTTGGAAAGGATGCCATCCATGCCACAGAACATGAAACTAAAGTAGTTTTTTGGTCTGCACTTATCTAGCAAAAACCTGTACGTAAGCACAGCAGAATCACCCAGCCAATGAAAGCGCATGTACAAACACAAGGAAAGTCAACCCTGCAACAGGTTTCCCAAATCAATTCTTTTTCAGATGGAGGACCTTAATTAACACAGACCATGCTGCATTTGCTGCCTCCTGAAGTAGGAGATTGCACAGGATGTGCCACAATCTATACTTGCAAAACCTGCCTGACATAAAGATGACTATGAGTATTTCCTCCGAGCCCCAGAAAACATTACTGTAAGAAGGAGACAGACCCCAATTAGATCAACTTCAGTGGCTATCTAATGAGCAGCTGGCAATACAGAAGCAGTTGAAGTGAACCAGTCAAGCTAAATCCCCAGTGCTGAAGAGAGCTTCACAGCCTCCATCACACCTAGGCCACATTGATTTTTATTTCTCCTTTTATTCTTGACAGGACATTTTCACAAACTGTCCAATCCACAGATTAAGAGACAGGAAACTACAATAAGAACATTATGTCTGCAAGGGAAGCACCCAAACTGGAGAACTCCTTACACTGGCAGTACCTAAAATACTCAGAACAGTAGCAGTGGGAAAGGAGTGGAAGCATTTGATTGGAAGGGCATTGGAAGAAAAGAGTAGATGTCTTCTCAGGGAGGGATGACCTGAACAGTATCTTTCCAAAGCAAACTTCCAGCAGTAAGAGGTTCCTTCAGTGGCACACAGTAAGTGTTATGGTTATGGAAGGAGATCTTGTGAACCCCCTAATTTGTGATAATTTCCTAAGAAAAACATCAACAAAGCAGGTTTATGTATATTTATTCCATCTATACCCATGGAGAAAAAAATACCAGAAATATGGAACATATAAACCTCAGACAGGTAGAAGACACTGTCGGTAAGGTTAAGCAGTGGAGTTGATGAGGCTTTGCCAAGGCTGTCTCTACAACGCCTCCAGCAAGCTGAGTAGGACATTCCTCTTGAAGGCTGTCACAATTCCTGAGACACCAACCAGGGGAGAAGGATAATGTAGAGGATGAGCTGTAATGACAGCGATAACCATGTAGACTGCAGAGTCGCTGCGCTACTGACTGGCACAAGCCTGGTTATGGCTAGTTTCCAGTGAACAAATCCTTTCTGCTTCTGGGCTCTGATTCAGAGCTAGAAACAATTGTGCAACCTCCCTCAAGTCAAAGCTAATTCATCACAAATAGCTACTGAGGTTATCTTGCACATTTGGAAATGATTATCCAAAGAATTGCTATTTCATGTCTGTATACCCTGATCCCATGGGGGTATACAGTCAATATGGAACAGCTCATGACACTAAGTTTTACAGTTCTGTGCCAGCATCCTAAGAGATCAACACAACCCATGAGATATATTCAGCAGACAGCAGAACAGACAGTAAGTAGAAAAGGTTGTTTCCCTTTCTGAGCCTTTATAACATTCCTACTTCACCTTCTGCCCTTTCCTTTCATTGCTAACACCACTTTGGTATTATCAAGCTTGTAACAGTCAAGAGGACATGAAGCTGTAGTAATCAGATCTCCTGAGAGAGTGACACAGCAGATACAGGTGTGTAGAGAGCACTGGTGGACCAAGAACAATACACCAGAGAAAGGTACATACTAACGGCATCTCTGTAAGCATCAGTCTGACTCCTACTAAAGACATATCTGAACCATTCTACAAAACCTATGAGTGAATCATGGACAAACGCTCCAACATGAGACACTATCACTAGCACTCTTAGGTCACACTTCTACCTAGGCAAAATAAATAAAGTCACAACTCCTAGGTTAATCTCTAACTGTGCTCCAGTTCTTCTTAAACTCATTTTTTGCTAGAACTTCACCAATCCGATACCATTCATTTCTCTCCACACAAGTCAAAGTGAAACAGTGGCTTCAGACAGCTGTGGTTTTACCAGTCAAATTCACTTGCATATATTGTCATTTAATATCTCATGGTGTTATAACAAAAGAAAAATTTACACCAATTTCAATACATACAGTGAAAATTAGCTAATTCATGATAAATCATTTTGAATTTTTCAAAAGGCAAATGCTGCAGAAGCATATGGCTATAAAACTAACAGTCTACATAGGACATATGTTGACAAAGGACAGAGAGGATTAGGGCCTCCAAGTAAATCTTTTTTATTTTATATCTTGGCATTTTTATGGACCTTATCACTGTAAGGTTTGAAGAATTCACAAATACTAATTAACTGAGCCTGTTTAATTATTATCCCAGCTTACTCAGGGGAAACCCTAGACCCAGTCCAATCTAAGTTCTCCTTTAACAATAGATGAGTCAGAAGGAAGGAAGGACAAAACACAGTATGTAATGTTGATACCCACTGACCTAATGCATTTTTCCAAGAAGGTTGTTCAGAACAGAGCAAACTCTAAGTTATCTGAACTCTCACACAAGGTCTGATAGTGCCATAATGAAACATTCATAAACCTCTCAGTAGTTGGTCCACATGCTCTATATAGTGTGCTTAACCAGTAAGGCTTAAACGTGTAAAACAAGCATCGTGAATAAATACACAAGGCTCATTCCCCCAAACCCAACAATATTTCTTGAAACATTCATAATAAATAAAAATTGATTAAAAAAACCTCCACAAAACACTGTATCTATCAGATGAAGTTATTTCTTGCTAATAACAAGACAGCACCAATTTGATTCTTCTTGTACATGCTTCACTGACACTACAGAGTAAGCTCTGGTGCAATCATTCTGTTTCATTAAGCTGCTGAAAAAATCTGTAAGAGCATATAATATGAAAATTATTAGGTTGACTAAAGTAATGCTTCAAGTCCTCAACCTTTTGGGGAAAAGCTATCTGCAAAAATAAAAAATAAAGAGAAGAAAAATAATGATTTATAGAGGAAGTTACTTTGTGTAGGAAAAAAATTCTACATCTTTTGCCCAAACTGTCAACATGCATCTTCAGTGAACGAGGTCTCAGACTGTTTAAAGAAAATATCACCTCTCAGCTGGAATTGGTATTTTTGATGCTGTTTTACCTTCACAGCATTTGAAATCCTAATGCTTCTTTCCTACAGACAATTACATTTAGAGTAGTAATGGACAAATACAGTTAGCCAAACTGCAGCATAATTCCAGCTAGCAGTAGAAATCAGTTAAGAAATACCAGATACATGCTAAAGCTTCACATGACAGAAAGTTTCATTCATCTGCCTACGCACTGTTTTGTGTTCCTTTAAGCATGTTCAGCTGTTTTTAGGGCAGAGCCTTTGGTGTCAGCAACATTGCTCCTATAAATCCAAAGACTATAAATAATATAAAACATTAATAATCATGTTAAATAATGCCTTAGAAGGGTAGCTCTGACAAGTCTGGATGGAATTCGGTACTTACTAGTGTTTACTAACCTTTTTTTTCTAAATAAATTTCCAACTTCAGTGCAATGTGAAAGTTAAACACAAGCACAGTCTCTAGCCAGGTACAGCTCAACCAGATGCAGCATAAATGAAGAACGGATGGGACCATTGCCATTCAGGAAGAGGATCACAATTTTTTATGAGAGGACACAGCAATGAGAATCTAACAGTATCTTACTAAATAAAGCTCTAAATGGACCTCTCCTTTTTTCTATCCCCACAAGTCTGTCCACAAATAAAAAGTGGTACTTCTTCATGAAATAAAATATCAGCACGTTGAATCCCGTGAATACCTCCCGTGCACAAATCCCTACTTTTAGGCAACATAAGATGACATCCATTTCTCACCAAAGTTAAAAGCAGTATTTGTACTGAATTACACAGTCTGGCTTAGATGTGTGGACTCCTGAAGATACACTTTCTCAAAGCAGGGGTCCCTTCCAGGTAAAGTCTCAGAGTAATGCAGGGCAGGATGTGCAGTCCAAAGCTTCCCTGCAGAGTCACATTAGCACAGCAAAAAGTAAACTGATCAATTTGCTGCATTATTTTGACTATTTTGAGCTGACAGCTGGACAGGGCTCTGCCCCTACACAGAACTCCAGTGCAGAAAGGTGCTTTGTCCCTGCATGTCTCCAAGAGACTGCTTCTCGCAATGGATGTTCAAGAGAAAAGAAGGGCCATTAGCTATTAAGTTTGGCTCAAAAGAAAGCTTCTGCTCCTAGATAATGACAATATTGCAGTTGGTACTCTCCTTTTTTATGCCAGTCTATAAATTACTCCATTCCAAATTACAAAACGCTTTTCTCCAAATGGGTCATTTACTTTCAAACTAGACAGGTGCAAACCAAGTTGTCTGCTGATTTAATTTGGTTAGCAAGCAATTTGTTACTAGAAATTAGTTTTTTAAACAATCTGAAAACAATAGGACTCCTCTCAGTTCTTAGACTGAATATGATTGGTAAAAAAAGAAGGTGAACACCTCTTTGGCAGCACTCCATTCCAACAACTTCTCATTTCCACCTAATGAAAAGATAATCGTCATTTAATGTGTATATAGTGAATCAGGCTGTGAGGTCTAGAGAGGCTGTGAGGTCTCATCCTCTCCAATTGGTTGCATTTTATGTATTTAGTATTCTGCACCAACACAAATCAATTAGGTCTTGCTGATGGATAACGTAACTATCTCTCATATACCTTGTGACATTGAATATCCTTGTTTACAGTACTTGACAAAGCAATGGTAACTAATAAAGGCTGTCAGGCTTCATAGTTTGCAGACAGCAAGGATGGGTCCTTTTGAACTCTTTGTGCATGTACACAGCTGGCACACTGTCAAGGGGCTCTGTAATATGAATTAAGGTCAGCATATGAATTACCATGTCAGTGTATGCACAGCTGGATTCTTAAAAACACTTGTGAGACTCGTGTCTTCCTACCAACATATTCAGACAACCAAATCTACAAGTTCATCATTTCCAAAATTAACCATAAAAATGGCAGAAATAATGACAAAGTGCCTTTCTTTGCTTAATACTGGTCTCTGTGAATGCATTTTCTTACGTAAAAAAGTACACAGGTACCATTCTCAGATTATTCAATTTCATACTCTCCTATAGAAAGGTCCTACCCTATGTGCATCATCCTTCTCACATAATATGGTAGTGCCTGGGTTGACAGCAATTCCTTCACATTTTCCAGACAATTGATTTCTTTGCTTAGATCTTAGTAGCTGTCCTGCCAGTCTAAGTCCCTGGCACAAGGAGCAAGGAGGCTGTGGGAAGAGGACCTCTGCAGTCTAGAACAATAAGCAAGGTCTATGTCCTCTGCATGAAAGATAGTGGATCTTGGGTTCACCAGAACTGAAAGCAGCTTCTCAGTGACGGTTAAATTAAAAAGGAGGATAATCTCAGTTTAATACCATGGAGTCAGTTCTTTCACCATTGAATAACAGGAACTTCCCAGGGAAGGTGAATATCTAAACCTATTGATTTTGTAGCAACAAAAGAGATTTAAATATTTTCTTCCACTGGTTGTTTTTACCACAGTCTATTGTCACAGCGGCACAGGTACCACAGAAACCTTAACCAGCTCAACCTGAACCCATCTGTGCTGCAGCAGGGATCCCTGGGCAAGGGACAGCTTGGCTGCACTCTTCCTTCTGGCAAAATGGTGCTGCTGAACTGAAGACCATCATTCAGTTTGGATTAAATTAGCCCCCATCTCTGAAGGATAGTTCCCTCTCTTTCTGCTCAAGGAGCAGCGTTAATACACTAGTTCTATCCTAGATTTATTCAAAACCTAATCCAGTGTAGACTAAATGCATTGAGTATTTGGAAATATTTCCTATTTAAAAACGTGTCATTTGTATTAGTATCACTTTCTTCTGACTGGATTGCATTGAAAACCCCAGAACAAAACAATTGAGAAAATTAATGACATGTTGATTTTTTTTTAATTTTTTTCTATTAAGTTGAATTTGGAAAAAAAAAAAAATCCAACTGTACTGAGCTAACTATACGGCATGCTCTTCCTAATAGTAAGAAATTAAATAATTGAAACAAAACATGCCAATTCTAAGTGTTATTGGGTATACCTGTTAAAAAAATGGAGGATAATGACAGAAATGATTATACAAAAATGTTTTTTTTCATATTTTCCTATTTTTGCATAATCACAGCACTTGATAAAGCCCCAAAAAAGGTACTGAGCACTGCAAATTTTAATTTATGCATCACGTAATTCAGCTGTAGCTCAGGACTGTCTTATTTCTTAGAGGATTAGAACACAGTATTATTTTTATGTTGATCCACAAAGACATTAATTAAACAGTATACAGATAAGTTCAAAGCCAGTTGAATTTCAGGCCAAAAAAGCTTTCTAACTATCTTTTTAAATGTCTTTTGTAGACATTTATGAAATTCTGCAGGTTTGCTTCCTGAAACTGATAAATCTTATTTACATTTGAGGAGTTTGAACCCAGTCTACTGGAGTTTCTACCCAGTCTACTACTCAGATGAGCAGTGCTTGTATCAGTTCCACAGCTCTCCAACCTGCACAGAACTTCTTCCTCCATGAGCTTTTACTGCTCCTGCCAGAATTGGTCTGTGTATCCATTTTCTTTGAGCTGTGTTTGTGTCAGAGAAACACAAGCCAGAATCTTGTCAGCTGAGCTCACTACTCGCTGCCTGAGTGCTGCCTCTGCTGCAGCAATAGAGCAGAGTATTTTGATTCCAAGGATAAGATTTATAGCATCTCAAGTTAGTAAATAATGAAAAAGTCATAGCGTATACAAATCATACTTCCAGGTCTTAAATTCTGTAACGGTTTTACTTTTTTTTTAATATTATTATTATTTTTTTTTTCCTTCAAGAGGTTTCAGTGGAAGAATATAAAAATAACCACAGCTTTTGCTGCAGAATCTGAGAAACATACATTACAGGAAAAAGTCACAGCTTAAAATAGAAAACCTTAATCAGCGATTACTGTGAAGCAATCTAACCACTGATGTATTTACAGATGAAAGGAGGTCACAAAACTCAGCCAAAATACTTCATTTTCAGAAACTCCCAATTCTAGTTTAGCTCGTAGCATTAAAAAAATCCTGTAAATTTACAGTCAAATTATAGGCAGCTAGGGTACATTGCCTTCTCCAGTAAAATATGTACTTCTGTATAAATCAAGTTTATAGTTTGTACTGTGCTGTAAATGTGCTAACACTATTCCTTTTAAAAGTATATTAACAATTCTCAAAAGAAGATAGAAGATGCCTTTTATAAAGCACATGCCTCCGAAATCCTCCTGAGGGCAAATGATACAAGTGAAGGGCCAGCAGAAGGTAACATATTCATCACTCTCTCTGACACAGCGGACCCGGACACCATTTTGAAATGAGTCCACAGAATATGAGATGTCTTGAATGAGAGAATTAGAGATGGAAAACAGCATACAGGAGAACAAACTATTTCTTTGCCCCCAGTTCATCTGAGTCGGTAGCCTGTAGTCCGCAGTTTCTTGATTTAACATCTCAGGATCTCAAACCATGAAACTTTTGCAAGCATTGAACAAAACTGGGAATCCCTCCTCAACGTACAGTTTGGATCAAAGATGAACCATCGATCACACACAGGAATAATGAACTTCCACTCATATTTCAGTGAAATTAAGTCAGGTTAGTGGTTCACATCAGGAATGGAAATTTGATAGTTTTACTCCACACAACTGTACGAATATAAATATAAAATATTATTTTTGCAATGACATCTGCCTGGAAGAGAAAGATGAGATGTTTCCTTACCAGTTGTGGAACAGTTCTACCTGAGAAACAAACTGTGTTTGGAAATCTAATTTCACCTACTCAATTGCTAAATATATATACTTATATATTTTAATCAAGGCAGACATTTAATGTCCAAACCCCAAAGCTGTCTCAACATTTATTTAGCAATTTCCACTTTATTCAGTAGAGTCTCTGAGTCTTTCTGAATTTCAAAGGGCTTTTCAATTTAAAAAAGAAACATGAATATTTTTCAAATTATTCTTTTCCTATAACCTGATTACTTGTTTACAGGTAGAACATCTACAATTACAAAAACAACTTGAAAAGTCCACAAATTTCATACACTGGAAAATAAACAGCAAAATTCTTAAGGCACTAAGTGTAACCTTGTAGAAGTAGAAGTCATTAACAATTCCAAACCATATTTCTCAAACAGCAGGTATCAGAAACTGGAAAAAACAAATAAATGTCGTGCAATAGTCAGAGAATGAATAACCACTGTCATTATTTCACCTTCTATCTACAAACAAGTAGACAAAATACAGTGTATAAAATTAAAGGTGACTAATTAAAAATTAAATAAAGGGCTTAAAGACAAGTTTTATTAATTGAGTTCTGCTAAAAAAAAAATGCACGATTTTCTCATTTAATTATGAAGGCCTGTAATGTTACTGTACAGAAATCCTAAAATAAAAGAGCCTGCTATTTTATTATTTCTGATCAATTCTTCTGAAATTGTAGGCAGCAGTTTTAATTTGGAAATACAGCCTCCAAATGCCAACTTAAACCCAGATCAGATCTTAAATCTTGCTTTTTGGCCTTATGCTTTTATATGTACAAATAAAATGTTATTGTAATTGTTGTTAGTGAGTTCTTTTTATTGCTCATCTAACCTCAAATGAATTCCAATGCACAAATTGCTGAGACATTGTTAATATAGAAAATGCACAAAATAGAACATAAGAGAAACTGGATTAACAGAAGTGGGATCACAACAGTAATGTGAAAAACCAAGTAGGCAGGAACTAGAATGATTAATATTAAAAACTTGGGAAATTACTAGCTGGAAATGACAAAGGAGGAAGAAGAACTAAAAAGGTGAACTGGTGATAGATTTACTGTCATTGTTAACAGGTTGTGAAAGGACAACTGGTATCCTAACAAAATAGAAGAGGGACGGTACTGCTAAAGAGGAAGGCAAGTATAAAAATCAGAGCTCAGTGCAACTGTAAAACCATGTTAAAATTCAGATTGTACTTGTTCAAGCTACTGTACGGGAAAGAACTACTGGAATGATTTAGAGAATTGCAAATATACATTCTAAAGTAATGCTGGAAAAATAAATGCTTTTATTTAATGTGATAAAACAAAAGCTAAGAATGAATATTCATGAATTCAGCAGGGATAAACTGGAATGTGCAAAACAGCAAATGGATACATGCTATAAATAAACCTAGGCTGAATTAAAACTAGATTCCCAGTAGCAAAAGTAATGAAATTTTGAAACAGACCATACACTCAAACTCAGGTTTTAGACAGAATATAATGTGGTTGAGTCTGATGGTATATGATTGAACTTCAGGAGCTTACACTGAAGTGTTTAGATGAATAAAAGTTGGCTTGTGAAAAGGAAAGAGCAATAGAACTTTAGCGACAAAACACTTTCACAGTTGCTTAAAAGACAGATGAGACCTACTATTAACTTCTCATTTATAAGAAAAAGCCTATACGTATATTTATGGCTAAAGCAGCTTTTTGTCAACAGATTCTTCAGTCTGCACGCTCAGAATTTACTGTTAGTGAGGCACCTATTGTCTTGGCAATGTTTGACAAGTGACAAGGGTATCATTATTTTCCATCTTCCACCACTTGCTACAAACCTTTGAAAAACAAAGTTCTTTAAAGGTAATGATGAATACTAATGAGCGTTCAGTCCCTTGCTTACTGGAATTATGAAATACTCTTCACATTCATATTCACAGTACATACACGCCTAATAACACAGAACACAAACATACACTTTAAACATGTTCACAATTTTTATGACGCTGAACATTGCCACTATATAATTAAGAATGTTCTCGAAGGTACAGAAAAGGAAAAACATGGGATACAAAATATAAATAAACATTTCATCTTCTGTTTGAAGTAAAGATTCAAGAAGTATACCACTCATACGGTCACAAGATTTCCAATTTTCATCCAAAATCCAAATTATAGTGATCATACCAGAATTAAAATAAAAAATACGTTCTGTACAAGATTCAGATGAATAGGCACACAAGCTCTCTTACAAGTAGGGCACTTCCACACTGCTGTAAGCAGTCACTCGTCCAGCTAGAACAAAATGCAGGCAAGCTACCTTCCATGAATGTGCATTTAAGCCTGTCAGGTCCCAGAACTGTATGCAAGCTTCACAAAGCTCCAGAACAGCTGGGATTGTGATCCAACTGAAATACAAAGTAAAGCTTTGGTAGTGGAGGGGTGAAGGAAGGACAATTACAGTTTCAGCAGCAAAGATTCATTGCACATATCTGCACACTGAGACCTGAGATATTTGCAGAATTTAAAAAGTGTATGCTGCTATAGCCGCAGGGGTTAGGAAAGAGTTCTGGTTACTGATTTACCAGCAGTACATCACAGCACTGACAACTGTTATTTGAAAAAATAAATCATAATTTCTACGGAAACTATCTCACAGAAGGCCAACGTGGATTTCAGTGACATAGCAGCCTGTGTTTTGCATACAAGAATACAAAGAGCACATTGTACTACTGCAGTTAAATGAATTGCTATGTTTATATATGATTCAAGCGTGAAAACATCTAAAATATGAGCGTCTCTAGCATTCAGAAATACAGCAAAGTATTACTATATTTGTGGGGATGCAAATCATAATGTTGTAACACCATAATGAGCAATAGAGTAAGAAGCAAGTTAACCATGTATGGTTTGTTCCTGACTCCTACTTTTTTTTTTAAACACCTCAGAGTTCTGCTGCATTCTATCACTATTATCAACCATCCTCTCCTGTGTGATTCTAAAATAACTAACCACTATGTCATGCTAACATACAGATTAACTATGATGTCCCATATTCAACATTAATTTTTACAGCACCAAGTGGAAGTAAAGAAACTTGAAAGGAGCTGAAAGCACCAGTTTAAAATTATCTCACAGTGGTATAACATTGCTTTTTCAGACATCTCCCAAAGCACATCACAAAACTCACATCTGTGGAAGACGACTTCGTGCCCTTCTAAAACATCTGGGTACTACAAAACCTCAACAGACTTCCCATTGTACACACTTAGAGAAGGAACCTCTCACTGGCACTTTGGAGAGGATTTAGAGAACATACAGTTCAGTTTAGCATTGCCCCTCCCCTTTGGATTCCTGTTCTATCTTTCTGAAAAAGTGACGTTTTCAGCAGCAGTTTCTGTTTCCCTTGAAGTATCAATATCGAGCAACACCATATCAATCATTTTAAGTGCAGAACTCAAATTCTCTTCAACCAGCAGTCCAAGTCAGGCTCATTCAGAACCTATTACCAGATCTATAATGCGCATCATCTTTAAAACACAAGTGTACATAATATGCAAAATAAATCAGTGCATCAATGAAGGCTGACACTTTCGCACTGTATTTCTTATAGTTTCAAGTAGTTTTCTTACTACAAGATCAGCTACAAAAACATAAACTGTCACGGTACTACAGACACTAAAGTTCCAGGCAGCCTCTGGTCCTCTCCACCCTGCCCAGGTCCTAGGGCCCTGCCTCAGCCCCAGGGACATCAGCCCTTACTCTAGAAGGTGGCGGCAGCAGAGCCCATTTCCAGCTCTGTCCAACCATAGAACCCTAGGCCTAGTCCCCTTGCAGGCCTATATCCCAGCCTGGCCTCAGCCAGTCTCCAGCCCCAGGGAGGTGCCTGGTGCCCGCATCTAGGGCTGCCCCAAAACCTCTCGCTGGGGCTGAGGCGGGCGCTGGTGGTTAGGTTCCGCACTGCCAGGTTTCTCGCAGAACCCTCAATGCTCACAGCTCCCTGACTCCAGGGAAATGCCAGCCTTTATGGTACTTTACTTGACATGTAAAAATACAGGAGACAGATCTTAGTTAAGTGCATGAAAGGAATATTTTCTAATAGATATTGCACTCTATTATACAGGTCAATTACCACCTCTATCATTAAAATACCTATATATTTGCCAAGATTTTTGAAAACAGAAAAAAAAAAGATAGACTGTAAAGAGCAACAATTAAACATGATTTTCAGAAACTCAAGTTTGAATACAGCACCAACACTGTCCCCCTAAAAGCTGTCAAGAACAAAAAGTTTATATGAAAATGAGGGAGAATGAGTGCAGTACCAGAAGGCAATCTGATGCCTTGCTCATGGGGTGTAAGCATAGGGTGATGGCAGAGGCAAGGTGCACAAAACACAAGGTACTGTCATTCACTGGCTGCTAAAACAATGAAACATCTCTCCTACTAGGACAAGCTTAAAGAGCTAGGGCTGTTCAGCCTGGAGAAGAGTAAGCTCCGAGGTGACTTGATAGCTGCCTTTCAGTATCTAATAGGGGAGCTACAGGAAAGAAGGGGGACAGACTCTTCAGCACAGTCTGCTATGATGGAACAAGGAGAAATGGTTTCAAGCTTAAAGATGGTACATTTAGGTTAGATACAAGGAAAAAGTCTTAAACAGTGATGGTGGTAAGGCTCTGGAACAGGCTGCCCAGAGTTGTGGATGCTCCACCCCTGGAGACATTAAAGGCAAGGTTGGATCAGGCCCTGGGCAAACTGATCTAGCTGTGATGTCCCTGTTCATTGCAGGGGAGTTGGACTAGATGACCTTTAAAGGTCCCTTCCAACTCTAAGGATTCTATGATTCTGTGATTCTATGAAGGCCGCCTTGAAGATTAGAAGAACCAGAGTAACAAAAAGTATTTTGTATCTGACATATATAAAAAAAACCCTGTGTGAGGTGCAAACACAAAGATAGCCACCAGTATAAAAAAAAAAAATAAAAATGGCTGCAGCTACCTCAAAGATAAGAGCAAAGAAAGAACAGAGATGATAAACAATAACCCAGAACCATCTCTCCAGAACAGGACCCCACGAGCCACCACTGAGCCTAGGCGTCACCAGCAGGTCCTCTCTCCTCTCCAGCAGGGCATGATTTGCCATTCACTGCATCCCACAACTGCAGCCCAGCAATCATATGTAAAATACTACCTTTTAAGATTTAATTGGGTTAAGTATGTTAGGTTTTCAAAAGAGCTCTGTGTGTGCATGCTTTCTGCTTCAGCCTACCCACATGACAGAATGATTGATACCGCAGCAACTCATCAGTGTAAATGGAGATATTATAGATGAGTGCAGCATGAAAATACAGGAAAATGATAGAATGTCCATAACCAGAAATCTTAAAGCAGAACTATGGTTTAGATGTACTCAGTTCTGTGGTAGGCTTTCAACTTCTTAAAAATGATTCTATAGAAAAGAACTTGTGTTACTTAAAATATTTATATACACTGATAATTTTTAAAAGACAGGGAGACTGAAATAGGACTGCAGTTCTAAAGTAGTAGAATATTTTAGTGTTGTATAGCGATAAGCAGTTTCTACAACTCCATTTAACATATTCATAAATAAGATCTATATCGAAGTCCATACCAGTATGGAAGAATTATTTAAGCTATAACACTAAAGAAAATCATGCATCAGCAAAATCTTCACCCTAAAAAAATGAAACAGTTCAGACTCACAAGGCCACTGGCCATCATCAGTACAGATGGATTCCAGAACCACAATATCGAGAAAGCATTACATGATGATTGGGGCAAACACTGTTATTTCTTACCTATATTTAAACATATATAAAAATGCACAAATATGTATATATGTAATAAAAAAAATCTAGAACTGAAAATACTGAAAATACAAATTCAGTGCCTCCTTATACTTGACTTATGGAATAGATTAACTCCTTAAACAACTGATCTTGCAGATTGTACCATGAAAGTAACTTGCTCGGTTTGGTTGCACACTGAGCTAGAAGACCACCAGAGCAGTCTGTGCACTCCATTTATGATACCCACAGTGAAGAGTTCTAAAAAAATCAAGCGGTCTCATTATGATCCTTACCAGCTCTGCTTTATACAGAAGATATTATATAAGATATTCCGTGCAGAATAAGTGCTTTAGTGTGCATATACGATGTTCTAGAAATAAGAATTAAGTAGACTTAAAAATAAATGTATGAGAAAAAATTAGAATATACTGTCTCAAAAATTTACAATTCCTCAATATTAAATACATGGTTTCTGAATAAAACCAGAGATTTTCTGAACAAATCTCACAAAACACCTATATACTTTACCAAGGTTTTAGTAAAACAAAACAAAAGAAACAAGCAAACAAAAAAAAAGTAAACATTTATCTTAGATACAACATAATTGGAAAGACAATTAGAAAAGGTTTGGTTTCCATAATTCACCAGTGTCTTCATATTTTATTATGTTTTGCACAAATCTGATCTCTTTGAGGCCAAACTCACATATGCTCAGATTTAGGCTCCTTGATATTCACAAAACTTGAGAAATGTGTCACACAAATAAGTTTCTTAAGTCTAATACATCAGATCTAGATAATTTTTACAACCTACATGTTACTATGGTAACTTTTTGTTTTTCAAAATGTAAATTAACAGTGAGGCTACATTACAAACTCTTCATTTCCATTGTGCTTGTACATAATTTTTTCTCACATATGGATTGAGAAAATATATTTTTACTTCATATTGCTACAGTCTGTATCAAAAGATGAAGTAACATTAAGAAGAGGTCATGATTAAATCACAGCTGGTAAACATACCTCTACTTAACCTTGACCACTTGTAAACCATAAACAAACCCAGGAGAAAGCAATCAAACAAATGAGTAGTTCTATGTCAAAGGTTTCTCTGTTTGGTTTTTATAACTGTAAACTATTAGAAAATTAAAGTATGCTGGAAATGGCAGTCCTTTTGATACTGTTAATTCTATTAAAACCGTGCTGTTGGTTTTTTTGTTTGTTTGTTTGTTTGTTTTTATGAAAAAAAATGAGGAAGAAATTGATTGCTTTGTTTTCATACAAAGAAAATTGTGTTTTGACATTCCACTCTATTACTGGACGGCTTCACTGAATTCAGGAACCTACCTACCTAACGGTACACAGGTGTCTGCAATTCCCATTACAGTGATCATGAACTCTTAGGAGCCCAGAGATAGATCTGACATCTTCAACATCACCTCAGAAAGCAATAGCATTAGAGTGAATCAGAAAGACAAGCTACTTCCTTTAATTTGACTCATCTTTTGTCAGCTGGAAAGGGGAGCTTTGCAGATATCATCCACTTGTGAACTGAAAGTCATTTTAAAACTACTCATTAAAATACCTGTAACAAACACAGAATCTGCATGCATTCCAGATCCATAACACAAATTATTAGATATGCATTATTTATGTGAACTGAGTTTAATATTAGGAGTTGTTATAAGTCTAATGTGTTTTAGATCTCATCGTAACAGAGCTCACCAAACTGAAGAAAACTTAAAGGAGCAAGACAATAAGATGCACATAAAAATAGGTGAGTTTTGTCACATACAGACATGAGTCTCCCCTCCCCAGTGTGGGCATTCGTTCTTGTTTCCTATGGGACCAGTCACCTGTAAGTTTGCAACTATGAGTCATCCAGTGCAAAATTTCCATGCAATAAAGAAAAGGTAATTATGAAAAATGCATCAACTCCTCATTAGCTTTAGTTCTCTGTTAGAATATATTCTGAAGCAACTAAAACACTAGTAATATCCCAGTACCCTGATGCCCATTGTATGACTAGCCATATTTTAACCTAAACATCACACTGGAGGAATTTCATATTGAGAAGAGGAACAGTGAAGGCTACACAAGCATACAGACAAAACTAGAAAGGAAATAGTCTCTCAGAGAGCCTAGAATTTAGGATAAAAATCAATGATATTTGAGTATCATAACAGATCCACTGACCATCTCCTTTATCCCTAGTGTTCCCACACATGCTTACAGAATGAAGCTGTGGGTGTTTGGCATAGCACACAGAACAGAAGGCAGGAGTATGCTGGAAGTGGACAAGGACTCCTGAAGAAATTAAGCATTCTAGCTGTCGGGATGCATTAATATGTCCATAAATACCAGAAGGAAGAGTGCAAATAGGAAAGAACCAGGCTTTTTCCAGTGGTGCCACTGAAAACACAGGAGAGTACGCATACAAGCTGGAACACAGAAGACTTCTCCTGAACAAGAGGGTGAATTTCTGTGTTGTGCAGGTGATAGAGCACTGGTACAGGTTGCCTGGAAGCTGTGGAGTTTCCTCCTTGGATATCTCCCAAAGCTGCCTGGACACAGCCCTGGGTGTTCCTGCTAGGGCAGGGATGGGCCAGGTAATCTACAGAGGTTCCTTTCCACCTCAGTCAGTCAGTGATTATTTGCTTGTGCTTTATTTATTTGTTTGTTTGTTGTGTGCTCTTCTGTGAACTGTGAGCTTCTCTAAATTTGCGAAGTGACTGCAATGGGACAGCTCTGGCTTTAGGTAAGCCTCAGTGCATACTAAAACACAAGTCGATACTACGAACAGTAATAATTCACTGTATAGGAGTACGCAATTGCACATAGTATCCATACCTAACTTTTAGCATCTCTGGAGCAAGAAAAATTACCTCATTCTACCAGGAAATGACAGTGTCATAAGGAGCTGGAGTGCCTCAGTATGGAACAGAGAACTGGAGCAATAAGCCAAACCTGCCTGAGTTAAACGCAACCTTTAATTGGTTGATTTGGAAACCTCTTCAGTAACAATTACTTTGCAGGTACAAGTTATTTGACTCAGGTCTCACAGATAGGAAAAGACGCTTTCCCAAGCCAATGAACCAAGGCAAAAGTGAGCTGAAGAACCACTGAATGCTGCCCAACACTGGTAAAGTGAACATTAAGAAGCTTACCATCAGCTTGGAGAAAAGGTTTCATTCCTAACACAAAATAGTGCATTCATTTTCTCTAACCACGTTGCTGCCTTTAACCTTACAGTTTTGTTTCTGAAGGCTGTTACAAGGGACACTTTTCACTTTAAGGTTATTTTAAAAAGTGAAAAGCCATGTGTGGCCTGTGAAATGCTTTGGGGCTCAGGAAAGCTCCACACAAAAGAAAAACTGATACAACACAAAGGAAAATGGAACATATATGGAAAAAAGGGACAAGAACGGAAAGTTGAAAAGTTTCAGTAAAACAGAGCTATTAATATGTAGTGCAAAGAAACAAGTTACACATATCAAATGAGTTTTATCTTTAAAAGACTTGACTCAAAGTCTTACCAGTGTCCAGGCAGCATCTGGTACTGTTTGTATACCTTTATAGCCAAGTATACAAAAACGCTTACAGCAGTTATGAGATATTCTCACAATAAATGAAGCTGAAGAGTCTACTTCACCTACCAATATGTATTCAGAAAAACAAGCAAAAGCAAGAATGAAAGAGCAACCCAGAAGCATGTCCTTTTTTCTTTTCTTTTTTTAATGACTAAATGACTAAATAATACTTTTAAAGCATTAACAGATAATGGGAACTGCCAATGCACAGGAAAAGGAAGCATCTCACAATCATTTTAGTTTAATCTCAATTAGTTCATAGCCGTAAGCAAGGTGATACTCAAGCGGTGACCGTTTCAAATAACTGTTTGATTCTCCTGAGGCTAGAAGTATTCCCAGATCCATCATGCACAGCTCTAAAACATGTACAATACTGAATAATGGAGCAGTGCTGTGTTTCTTTTTTTCCTTAAAGCCATAAATTTGTATAGAAAGAATTATGCAGAAAACCATGTAATTTAATATAATAAAAGCTGTAGTAAAGTACAAAAGATACCATAAAACATCGTTGTCATTATTAATTAGTACTCACTACACAACCACAAAAAAAGTGGGTGCTTTCTGACAAACTACTGTGAAGGTGTAAAGAAATTTTTACTTTCCTTACTGAAACTTATAAAAGATTTCCTATATCCTGTCTTTAAATAAATATTAATGCTGCTCAGGGAAGAAACACCTGGTATTCAGCTCCCCTGCACCTCCAAGCAGAACAGCTCTGCAGAGTGTAACTGTTCCAGAGGCATGAAAAAATTCCAGATAAGACGTGTTCTAAGCCATAGTGTATGACACCAACAACAGACTGTCTAGGTTTGCCTATTGCTATTTAACAAGTGACCTCTGTTTTCCTACACGTCCACTGAAAGCACAGCTTGTTGCTTTTCATTTTGAAATTGGATTTAAAACCATGCAGAAATAAAAATTGGATGGAATTGCATCAAGGTGGAACAAGCTCTCAGCTACGAAACACTATTTTTCTACAGTCACCACAATCAGCTGTGCATTCTTGTCAGCAATGAGAAAGAGCTTGCATACTGTGCTCATAAAAATCTGCATCAGCAGAAGTGACCCACTGTTTCACAGCTATCATGACAGCTTCATTTCTAGGAAAACATTGCCCACACAGTCCATCTTTCATCAGCCTGAAAAGATGGAAATTAGAAAGTATCAAATCTGGACAAGTTGGTGGGTGTGAGAGGACAGTCTGGCCTTGATTGGCAGTTTGCTCCATGGTCTTCAAACTGACATGGGGCCTGGCTTTATTGTGTTGCACATGAAAGGTTTTCTTCTTCTTTGGCCTGACTCTGGAAGTTCGAGCCTTCAGCTTAGTGTCAGTGTTGCAATGCAGCAGTCAGAGTTGATGGGTTCCAGGAAAACCAGAAAGACCACCCCTTTCTTACCCTAAAAGACAGTGCACATAACTTTACCCACTGAGGACTGTGTCTTGAACTTCTCCTCTGATGGTGAATTCACATGTTGCCACTCCATGGACTGCTGTTTTGACTCTGGTTCACAGTGGTGATACCACATCTCATTACCAGTAATGATGCTCTCCAGGAAACTGTCACTTTCAGCCCTGCATTGGTTCAGCAAGTCCTGACAATCCTGCATATGATGTTCTTTCTGATCCTGCGTGAGCATTCATGGGATCCACCTGACACAAACTATGCAATGATATTCCAAGGTTGTCACCATCATTTCCAATGCATTGAAGCCAGTATTCAATTCCAGACACAGTTTCCTGGTCATAATCCACTGATTTGCCTGGATGAGCTGATTGAGCTGCTCTTCATTTCATGGTGTGACAGCTGTATATGGGCATCTGGTATGTGTTTGTATTTCATGTCTCAGGCTCCACGGCTGAAATGCACCGCTCAACACCTCACTGTGCCAACACATTCTGTTGGCTCTCCATAAACATTCAGCAAGCATCAAAAAATGTCAATGGGTGCAATTTTTTCAGCATGGAATTTGGTTACTTACCTTTGCTTCATATGCACTTCCATGTCAGACACTATTTTTTTCAGACTGCCTCTGTGCTGCCATCAGTCACACATCAACAGAATGTAATGGAATATTGGTGGGAAGGTTCAGCCTCTTCTGCTATACCACCAACATCTGCCTCCAATGTCATGGGTCAAAATAATAAAATAGGAGGCATTACTTCTGGAGCACTCCTCATTCTCATTTCACTGCTCTTAGTATATGAAGAAGAATGAACAGAATAAGGCTGTACTTCAGGACACCTTTTGTCCTGAAGAGCTTGCAGTGTAAAAAGCACTTAAAAGATTAACTGTTAGCTACCTCAGTTTATTTTCTGACATATCTAGAAAGTCTAACATAAATCATGAGATTTTCTGTTTGTTTTTTTTTTCTTTTTCAGCTATATCTGCAACTCAGAAAGTGGTATGATTTAGCTAATAAAATACTCAAACCACTGGGGTTTCGTCTTGAGATTTCATATACTGCTTTATCCTCTGAATTCTTTCAGATCCCAGTGTATCTTCTCATAAGCCTTCACTTCAGCAGTTAACAGAAAACTGCCCTAAAGTCAGATGATTCCTAAAGCCCTTTCAGCTTTCTAAATACATTTCAGGTAAGGTAGCATTTTGGAGGATAAGGCTTGAAGGCACTTCAAGAGGTCACCTAGTCCACCTGTCCGCTCCAACTTGATGATGCTATTCCTAACACATGACCTTTTGACCTGAAAGTAAAACTCTCCCGTTTCACAGCTTCCCAAGGAAATCTATTACAGTCCTTAACCATCCTTGCCATCGATAATTCTTCCCTGATGTTCAGCACAAATTTCCTTTGCTACACTTTTTCCAGATAGCTAGCTTAAATCTCCCTCAATTCAGCTTGTGCCTACTGCCTCTTACCATTTTCTCACTTCACAGGAAGAACATTTTTTTACTCCTAAGGCAGAACTTCATCCACTGAAAACTACCAAGGTACCGGTCTCTTCTCTAAACTTAATAACCCTGACCTCTTCATTACTCCTTTCTAGGTCAGATCTTCTAACATTGTACTTCTTCCCCTTGTTCTCCTGTGTATCCATCTAATTTGGCCTACATCTCTCTTCATGTATGATTGTAGTTAAGCATATAGACTTTGGAATACAAAATGTCCTTGTAGCATGGTAGAAAGAAACTGAGATCAAAAATATATTGGTCTATCGTAAAACCAATTTTTCACCTGACAAATTAACAGTCTTCTACATTCCTCCTTACGGTCAAAAATAATAAATCACTCACATGAAAACACACATTAGCATAGCATCTGCTTTTAGAATATATTTCAATAGGTATTGATCCATTACATTATTTTTCTAATTATTTATATGTTAATCTGTTGTTTGGATGTATTTCAAACATGTTACTCACTGCTTTTCACAAGACTAACGACAATTAGTAAGAAGATCTATTGTTCTGACTAGCATTTCTCATGAACGGATGTAGTGCCAAAGGAAAAACATAATGAATAGGCAGTTTCATTACACTGCGTTGGCTTTCTAGAGAACACATGAAAAGCACATTTAGGCAAATAATCGGATTTTGCTATTAAACAGAATCCTTTCTCACTAAAGGTTTAAAGTAGCAAGAGGATATCATTTCTGAGCAAAATAAATACCCACTAAAATCCTGATGCTGGATGTAACAGATACCTGGCCTGGACTTGTACAAAAACACATGAGAGCTGACAGTCATGCACAGGTGAGCCAACAATTCCAAGTGGGACATCTACATACTACCAAAAAACAAACACAGTTGGTTATCATTAGGACAAAAACTCGTGTTGCTCAATTTCTTCCTATGATTATATTAAAATAAACAGAAGTATTAATATATATGAGAAAAAAGGACTTCATTTGTATTAGTGAACTTATGTTAAAGATATTTATAGGTTTTGGGGTTTTTTTTAAGCAACACTATATTAAACTCTTGATCTCTAAATACATGCTTTTTATTTATTTATTTTTTTTTTGGTAAGGCTTTTGTTTAAGTTTCAGTTAAAGAAATCTCATTGTGTATGTCTTGTTTTTATTCCAGCTTTATTTTTGATACAGTAAAGATCAAACCTGTATGTCCACTTGAAATAAAAGAAATAGACAGTAATCAACAGATCTAACAAGTACGCACTTTTGTATGATGTGAATCACATCAGTCTACAGTGCTGCCTTTCATAATAGGTAGTGCTAGTAAATACTGAGAAAGGTCAGTAATTCCTCACTTGTGCTCTTGGGGCACGAAAACAGGCAGACAAAAAGACTACTGAAAGTCTGTTACTAATTCCTTTTGTCAGGTTACTTTGTCAGGAAAAGTAGGAGTTTTATACCATCTATGGTGCACTGTGAAGACAAATGCATCTATAATTTTCATCACTCGAAACCTAAGACTACTTTGAAGCTGCCTTCTATGCACAGAAAAAATGCCAGACTCCTCCTCTTGTTATCTCCTGGCACAGCCAGATGCCAGGCAGAAAGACCTCACTGACCTCCCGGAAAAGGAGACATTTGAGAATTTCGTCTGCATAGTTTCCTTTTGTTGAAATACTTCTCTATCCTAAAAGAAGTAAATAAGAAAACAAACAAATAAATAAATAATGAAAATACCAAAATGTTTCAAATTTATGTTATTTCCTTGTGCAGCATTTATTCAAGCTCGGGCTTTTTTAACAGTCAAATTTATTTCCTGAATAAGAAGGCGAACCTTTCGCTTCAGCATTCTGCTCCTCTCCCCGGTCTGATGCGCTGCTCTGAGAATCTCATTCCTATCTGCCTCTTCACAAACGAGTTAAAAATGACAAATAGGAGAAAATAATTAAACTACAGTTTGCTAAAAGCAACTGAACACCAAAAAGCAGAAAAATTTACATCCGGGACAAACTGTCCTCGACTCAATTCTACTATATATAGGTAACATATGCAGCACATCTGGTATTCAAGGTACCTTACTGTTTTGAGTCACAGGTTGAGCATAAAAGGGCAAATGGAAAAGAAAATAACTCTGAGATAAAGGCAGAATTTTTCCACACATTCTTAAGAGTGATTCTCTTTCTTGTTTTGTCTCAAGTCATTTTTTTGAACGACTTAAATATGAAAGAAAAACAAATCTTAAGGGGAATATTACCTACCCTTATAAATCACATTCAAATTCTTTCAGTGAAAACTGCAAGATTCTCAGAAAGTTTCAGAAAACTTGGGAAGAGAAGTCCCCTTCTCAAATGTTTTATGCAGCAGTACACATCAGTCTAGCAGGTATACAAAGCTGTGAGGTTACATGAACATAAAGTTCTGAAGAAATAATCCCATCAATAGATGTTTTTGAATGTTAGCAGAGGGGTAGCAGGGTTGTTTGGTGTAACCTGAATGGAACAGTAAAGTCTGGATATTTCCAGTTGCAAAATGTACATCCTAAAAACTCATTTAAAAAATGTATAAAATTGTCCCATCATTTTACAGCAGGTTAACATATTAAAAACTGCAAAATGTGTCAGATTAAAGATATTAATGTTGAAGTATAAACCTCAACCAATATTATGAGTAAGAAATGCACTTTTTAAAAGTAACCACTGAAGCATTTTTGCTATTCTAACACTCACTCCTCTAAATGTTCTTGATAGGAAAGTGTCAGCGTGAGTGTACCCAACAGCTGCAAACTTTTGCCGGGGGCAGAAAAAAAGATAACTATGAAAGATGCGCTGAAGAGGTACGCTATTCCTAAACACGAACATATGCTAAACTTGCACAGCTTATGCCAAAATTCTGGTTGATAACGATAACTATCAGCTTATAACAGAAGTATCAGAATTCCCCTGCCTCAACTACTGCAGCCTATCCACAGGAACTCAACCTATTTTACGTGGTTTGCTCCAGAGCTTCTACCCAGCAGACTAAGAGTGCAGTTTTGAGACCTTAATGCTACAATCCTTTCTATTTTAAGGATGAGTCTTGGGACTGAATCCCAAGACTTTTTAGTTTCTGTTTAGTCCTGCGCACACGCTCAAATCTCATAAATCATTCAAAATATTAATTTGCCCTTGATATACAAGGTGCTCTAGCCTCTTAATTAACAACCACCAAATAAAAAACAAAGCTTCAAAGTATATAATAGGCTTAACACACCCCAGACACAGTATATTCACAAGCTTCCAAAGTTTACCCCCTTACCTAACTGCTTTCCATGGAATTCAGACATATTTCTAAATATGTATCCTTTACCTTTCCCCATCACTACTGTGCTGAATGGTTAAATGTTCTTCTAGGTGAAAAGGGTACTTGTCTGGGGGCAGAGGAGTGCCCACGATTAGTGTGCATAACACCAACTCAGTGTTTTCCCAGCTCTCTTTGAAAGAGAGTTATAGATTATAAATAATTTAAAATTAGACTCGGGTAGTGAAAGTAACTCCTTACTTTTAATTGTCAAAAAAAGTTGCAGATATTTCAGTTCTCCAGACCACTTCACAGTGACTGAGGTTGACTGGGGTGCGTTAAACTGCTTTGCAGGAAGATCAGACAGGCTTGGAACTGCAATTACGAATCACAATACCCTTTTCTGGTCTCACAGCTCTATTCATCTTATAGAAACACTGAAGGACAGATTGGACAGAGGGGAACGGATTAGCCACAGGATGACCTGTATTTCCACACAAAAGCCTAAGTGTGGAAAAAATAGCACCCTGTGTTACCCTTTCTTCACTTCCTGAAAAAAACATATTCATGAAAATAAACCTTTAAACAGCTCTTTCCCACTCATCTCAGAACAAGCACTCATTGTCTCTCCCGGAATTTAAACTGCAGCAATGTAAGGCTGCTACTAAACTGCCTTAACTCAGAAACTAGCACTAAAATATTGAAGAATTAAGTCGGGTCTACTTGGAAAAGAATGTAAGTTAAGCATGGGAACTAAAAAGAAAGAATAACAGAGTGAAAACTCTCAGTAGACCACAGCAACACACAGTATCATTTCTATAAACATGACTGAAAGAGGATTTGCTTCTGGTACTAAGTTTTAGGTGGATGTCATAAAAGTTACACACTCTGTAGCCACACAGCACAGCTGAAATTGTCAAAATTTCTTGTGTTAATAGGTGGCAAGAGTCTAACAGATAGCATCACTAATTCAAAGTGATTAAAAGGAAAATTAACACAGAAAAAGAGCAAAAAGCAATCATTCAGAGATGTTGTAAGATGTGAAGATGATGTCAGTTTTCCATTAAGACTGGCCTCTGGAAAAAAATACTGAGCAGTAAATACTACAAAACAAGCAAAAATGGAGAGAGTGCGCATTACAAAATTAACTCAGACCTTTAATTAATTCTACATGCAATTCTTCTTACATCAATTGTCGTGCAAACAAAAGAAATGTATGCTGTATAAACTTGTACTGTCAAACTGTCTCTGGAGATGCATGCTATCAGCTAATCGGATCGAGCTAGGCAGACGGGTGGCTTACTTGTTTGCTGCTTGGGACCACAGGAAATTATCCTTCTGCACAAGAAATAATCACATGAAAATGTCCAAGTACTTAACTTAGGAATTCGACTGCACAGCTGAGTTACAAACAATGAGCCCATGTAGTTCATTAGACTCCGATGGGAAATTAATCTTTTTGCCAGGAAATCAACAGCCCAGCACCATTATGTGTAATGTGTAATGAGACACACCATTCCCAACTTTTTAATAAAATCTGAATGCAAAGGACTAACTCCAATATCAGAGAATAATTCCACATTTTCTGTAGGCAAGGTAACTGCCATCTCACGTGTTCTTCTTTGTACATATCTGTTTAGTAAACCAGCTTAGTAGACTTATGGTTAAATGCTTTGCTGGTACTTTCCTTAATTTGCTTTGCCTTGGTTTCTCACTACAGGCTTCAAAACAAAAAAAGAGAAAATTCAATGTTGCTTTTGTTAACCGTTTACAGTACACAGCTCAAGTCTTCTGTTATCTATCCCTCCGTCTGCTACATGCTTGCATTTGAATCCATAGCGGCAAAAACTATCATCTTTATTAGACATTCTGAAAGTTCCTCAGAGAGAAGAACTCAGTTATACCACCTTGCGTTTCAGCCAGTTCCACTGCACTACTCCATGTCAGGGCTGAAACTGCGGGAGTCAAAACATGCACTGCTGAAGTAATTATACAGACGGATCAGAACGCAATTGTGCAGATGAGCACCCGTCAGGAAGGGCTGACAACCAGCCCCCCACACACGCAGTCTGTATTTACCTTGAGTGCACAGGTCACTGTGTTAGACAAAGAAGAAATATTTTCTTCACAAATATAAACAAACCAGTGTAATTAAGTCACCCAACAAGCTCTACCGCGTCAGCTTTCTCCCTGTGCTCTGCCACATAAAGAGTGGCTATAAAAGCTGGAGGAGAAGCAAGGGAAAACATGTTGAAGTGCTCGGTGTGTGGCCATGGCTTCTGCCTTTACATATTAACTTAGTAGCAGCTTTCCATCCCACAATGCAAGAAGAAATACTTTAAGTGACACTAAACGCTTCTTCCATTACGGATTATTCATGGTAACAGGGGTCTAAAAATCAAAGAGTGAAAGGCATTTAAAAAAGAAAGAACAAAGAAAAAGAAGCAGCATCATGCAAATGCTGACAAAACAAACAACAACAGTAATAAAAACCAGCCTGAAACGCAGGCAGTATTGCTTTCTGCAAAATCTCAAAATGAGTCACCTGGTTAGACAGAGATGCACAAACAGACCAGTCTGAGTTTAAAGGAACGCTCGATAAAGTGTATATACGGGAGGTACTTCACCCAATGCATGGACTTTCCTTAAAAGAGAAATCTCTGGCACTATCGATATCTGGATACCGCCTTCTAACTAAGCAAATCGGGCAAATCAGTGTTTATTCATCCCAGAGATGTGCAGAAAGGCACAGCCCAGCAGTGTGCCGGCCCAGGCTGCAGTAATGCCAGCAGAGACCCTTCCACGGCAGCAGGGCAGGCACTGCCCAGCCCGGAGTGAAACTTTGTCCCAGGGACAGAAAAGTTTTCCTCCTCACTTTGCACAGCTCCACAACCAACCTGGCTGCTTCCTCCAGCAGTCACCACCTGAGCTGCACTACAGTGACAAAAAGAAATATGCAGGGGGTTCTCCAAAACACTCCCATTTTTGTGTTCTGCTTCTTAAGGAACAGCACTGGTCCTTCATATACACCACCCAATACAAATACATCTCTCACGTTTCACACTCGAATCTCAGAGCAGTTTCCTATGCAGATAAGGAAAAGAATCACTATTACAACAGAGGGGGGAAAAAAAAAAGTAATAAAATAATAATTAAAAAAGAATAATTTTCCAGTGAAGGGAAAAAAGGAAATAAAACAAGAAACATGGGAGAGTTACTCCCTGAGGAAATTCCTCTATCCACTTAGTCAAATGCTTTTATTTATTATTTTTTTTCCCGCCCAACTCGCAGAGGAAAAAAAGAGAAAAAAAAAAAAAGTAAAATAAAACCCGCCACACCATCCGAGCTGTTGTCTCCGACGAATTGTAATCACAATTTTCTGACCACAAGGTGGAAAAAACGGAGCCTTGAAAGCATGCAAAGGCCTCTGCTCGTGTTGGGGCAGCGAGGAGAAGCAGGATGCTGAATGCCCAGGATTTGCTCTGCCCTGCCCTTTCCATAGAACTTTAGTGCCATCTATTGAAAATTTACTGAACAAGGAAGAGGGAAAGGATGCCTATTGATTCGGCATAAAAATAAGACGTTTACTTGTTAAGGGGCTTTTGGTTTATTAATACTCCCATGACGACTGCTGTTCGGTGGTCATCTGATAGCAACAAATATTTCCTATGCACCGGACGTACCCCACAGAGCCGTGAGACATCCGCCAAGACGCAGAATGCAAACATCACACCGATTTTATACATCTATGCATTTACCAAGAACAAGTCCAGAGCTCGCTATTTGCTAACGGAACAAACACGAGAAGGCTTTAAGCGGAAAGAAATAAAAATAATAATAATAATAATAATAAAACGGCGTGGAAGCACTGCTGTAAAGAGAACGTACTGGAAACAGTAAAAAATAATTAAGGCACCTCGTACAGACCGTAGTATTAAAGAACAGGGTATGTAGACATGCAGATATAATTACCTTCTTTAAGAAACTGTGAGTGGATGACAAATATAAGAAAACAGCAGATCGCTGCTCCTGCTAGTGCCCATAAAGCTTTCAAGAGCTGCATCTCGGTCTGAAACTCAGTAAATACCCAGAAAGTCACACAATGAATTTCCACAGCGATGCATCAACGCTTCCCTCTGTGCGCCAGGCGCGGCGGCTCCCGGCAGGGACCACACTCCCGAGCAGGGCGGGCGAGCCCGGGGCTGCGGAGGAGGGGCCGGGGCTTCACACCCCGCGCGGGGGCAGCGGCAGCGCCGCGCTCTCCTCGCCGAGGCGGCCGGCGCGGGGCCCCATGAATCAGCGCTCCGTGTCCGCGGGAGC
>VXAB01003624.1:104104-117064 GCA_013399175.1 Odontophorus gujanensis
AATCATTACCTTGACATAAAGTGTAAAAGATTCCCTATTTTTAAAATAACAGTGGACTTCTGAGTTACTTTTTTTTTTCCCCCCCAAATATTTTGGTAGAAATTTTATTGCTATTGCAGTAATCTACTATGAAAATGTAGTCATTGTGGAAATTTTTGGTAACAAAGGACTGAAATAATGCCTTATTAACAGAATCACAAGTAACCTAAAAAGAGATGCTACGTAAAGCAACTAACTGAAAATATTTCATTAACTATTGCTAATGTTGCTGATGTTTCTTCTTGATTTTACTTCAGTCCTGCATCAGGTTTTACTAAAAAAAAAAAAATTGAATTCTGATTAAGAATCCTCAAACATAGGTCCTGCATCTATAGACAGACTGAAAGGAGAAATGGCTGTTTCGAGTCATTAACTAAGCCTAGAAAACAGTGTACAACACATGAGGTTGGGAACACACTGATGGTTCTGAACGCATGTTAAAATTATATGCTGCTACCTGTAGCTCCTTCCATAGTAATTTTATGCTGGAATATTGTATCTTGATTATTTCTTTCATTTGTAGTTCTTCTGCCTATAGTGGTATATATTACTTATATGTGTAAAAGAGGATGATATCAAACCTATTCAATTCCCAGTCACAGACAGGAAACAAACAAACAAAAAAAAGTAATAATAATAAATGATACTGTGCTGTTTTCATGTATAGCAAATAAAGTCTACCATAGCTTAAAAACAATATTCCTCTTGAGAAGCCATCACTTTCAGAAGCATTTCCACTATCAACCACACAGGAACTTTTTTAAAAAACAACCCTATTCAGTGCATATTCAAACAACAGTGCAGGGGTGGACTTCACTGCAATCAGTACATTAATAGCAAGCAATCCTATAAGCCCAAGAAGCAATTAGGCCAGTTTACCTATATGCTTACATCTTGTAATTGACTGTAAGCTCTGATTTCCCATAACTGGATATTTTTGAAGATCATGTGGATTCTCTAGATTTAATACAGAAAGAAAGGACACAGCATCTTTTCCCACCACTTTGGCAATTTCAGCGTTTCTGTCTTCCAATGACTATGCATTTTCACAAACCTTTTGCAATTTCTAGTTGATATTTCTATCCTTTCAGGAAATGTGGTTGGTTTCAGGGTCCCAAATTAAAAAAGTTTTACACTGATACACAACTGATACTTTGTTTAACTGTTTTGTTTAACTGATACTCCTGAGTCTCAAATCTGTAGAACCCTTTCCACTTCTAAGGACTGCTCACACTCATCCAGATCCCTCACTTCCATAATTTATACCTTCTGCCTCTCGTTTCTACAAACAAAACCAAAACAAAACAGCGCTTTATGAAGTCTTTGCAGCAACAATTTCCCTAGATTGGAAACTTATTATCAATAAGTTCTCTATGAAGGCCTTGGGAATACTTAATACTCTTTTTCTTCTCCTTGGTGTTAATGCTCTCAGCCCCACATTCAGATTTTAATACTGTACAGCACTCAGCTCGGCAAATTATCAAATCAAATTACAGTGGCTCACCAATTTACCTCCCATCAGCTCTAAAGCAATACCTTGTTAACCTGCTGTAACTGTGTTGTGTGTCTGAACTGAACACGAATCAGTGAAGGTTATTTCAGAAGGAAAGGACAGACTGAAGGAGCAGCTTATTTCCACAAGAAAAAAAAAAATAGGGTAGACATTTGAGCAAACTGTTTAACTTTAAAGGCAATTAGGCAATGGAATGACTTGCCTGAGGATGTAGTTTAGACAATGTAATGAGAAGTGCTTAAAATAGAATAAACTATTTGTGAGATAGATACAGATGTAAATAATCCTCCATGTTTTGAACTAGATGAATCAGGAGAGGTATCTTTTCTATTCAAATTCCTGAGTATAAGAATTCTATTCTCTTTCCTCGGGAGCAGCTTTCAAACTTATGACTGTTCCCACCTGTTCTGAATACTAAAGTGAGACTGCACTCCAAAAGGCAGTTTAACCTCGCTGTATCATTATAAAGTAGATTTATTCATAACAAGCATTGATGAAAAACTTCCAGCAAAAAAAGTCCTTAGTCAGGGAGATGCACATTGTTGCAAAAATGGATTGTTTCTCTAAGTGCTTATATGGCCCCATCACTATAGTATCCAAGCGCCTTACAAACATTAATGAATGTATTCTCACAACTCCTCTGGGAGATAGAGATAGTATTATTAGCTAATGCACAAAGAGTAGCTTGTCCAAAGTCACACAGAAAGTCTGTGGCACAGCCAAGACTCAAAACTGTGATTTCCTGCTCACTGCCGTAACCATGACTATATTCTGCCATCCATATACAGCATTTCAAAATATGCTACATATAACCTCAGATGTTTACACAATAAGGCTCTCTGTTCAGCTGCAGATTCAATTTCTGATTTAATAAATAATAATAACTTTTATTGGGAAGCTTCATTATGGCAACAAATTTGCAGGTTACAGAAACAATGACAGTTATACGGGCCATAACTGGTCCTAACATAGGAGAGCAGCAGAAGGGTATTCCCTGAACACCATATCCAGAACAGGACACAGCATATCCAGAAAATGATTTTAATACAAAAATATTTTCCTTCAGATGATGTAAAGTGTTACATTATACAGAAGTAAAAAAAAAAAAAAAAAAAAANAAAAAAAAAAAAAAAAAAAAGAGAGAAACAACAAAAACAAACAAACCAACAAACAAAAACAGGCTAACTATATTCCCAACATGATTTCTTTTGGATAAAATACTTCTGCTATTTGTGTAATAAAAGGTATATGGAATTTTCAGCTTTAATTAGGTCAAATCAGGAGGGACAACTGCAGTAACTGTATTTACTTCAGAAAAACAGAGAATAGAATTTGGCTTATAAATTAAATATTAGAATCATGAAAAGATATGCACTCAACATCAAGGAAGTTCTCCATATTATAGGACAATTTTTTAGTAATTTAGAGAGGTTAACAGTATAATGAGCTTGGAGATCTGATGAAATGATAACATGATTCTACTGAATCATAAACAGCATATTGTCTTTCACTTGAAAGGGGAAAGGTATAGGCATCACATTTTTCCTCAAATGCTAAATATTTAAAAAATAAGTATCAGACAACTGCTGCAGGAATACTGGAAAAAGCTATGAAGGGATAGTGGATCACAAAGTGAAAAATGATCCAAAAACAGCACGTTGAAGCAAAGCAAAGTATAACTTTGGAATTCACTGACAAAAACAAAGAGACAAGGCAAGCAGCATCTGTTAAACTTCACTCCTGCAGTTCCAACAATAGCACATTTTTCAGTTTGTGGCTTCATGTCTTAAGAAAGATGTAGATAAATTAGATCTGGTTTTAATTAGAGCTACCAACATAGCAGAGGGGATTTACATCAGATGCTAATTGAAAACAGTCTAGCTATCAGGACAGTTAAATGATGGTGCAAATTATCACTGACAGGGAAGCCACATCTTAACGTGATTTTTTTTTTTAAAGATGTTAAAGAAATATCCATTAGGGGTAATCCTAAGACAACAGACTACACTATGCCTTGAGATTCATCCCAATATTATATATATATATTTATCTTTATTGCAGTACAAATTGTAGAAACAACCATTCAGATCACCTGTTCTCAGTGAACCTTAATTTAGAATCTATTATTCCTTCCTTTTTCTCTCATTCTCTTATTGAGATTTCCTAACAGTGTTTACTTTCCCAGTTGAAAGAAATCATAGCCTGACCACAATGAACTTTATCAGACAGCACTGTATTAATTTAAATACCAAGTTGAGAGCAGTGCTCCCCTTTGGCAGCAGTAGTCCAGTGATGCCCCAAAAAAGGGGGCTGTGGGTTGCGTTTCTAGGCTCTCCTCTGTGTTAGTACACAGACACTGATCTCGAGAACAACAAGCAGGTATCATGCCCTCACTTCAGGATTAGAAAACTGCAACAACTAGGTAACTGGCAAAGTTTAATTACCATTAAATAATAGGAAAAAATAATATGTAGATGAACTATACATGAGCAAAATAATTAGGTTAGAAAAACAGACTCCTGCTATTAAAGAGCTTAGGTGTCCAGTTAGGTTGCATGAGTAGATTTTAATTTTCTCTGATTCTCCCAGCTATGTTGAAGTTGGTTGCTTGTTCCTGTAAGCCACCTGCTTTTGTTTGCACCTGCAAAAAGCATACTGAATCAATATGATGAGTACAGGTGGTGGTTCTGTTTCATAAAAGACAAAAAAAGGACAGATGATAGACAACAAAATGGTCACCTGTATGATCATTTCTTTATTTCCTTTCATTTCTTTTGAGGTTGTTTAAACAGGTTAGTTAGAGATAGATGGAAAATGCATCCAACTAAAGGAGTAATAGTATTAAGTAGTTCCTAGTTCCTGGTGAGAAGTGGCATTTAAGCAGTGAAACAAGACCAGAGGAAATGTTCTTAAGAACAAAAACAAGACTTTAGGCTCTCTTAGAAATAACCTACCCAGAGCAGCTTTGTGATGAGTTCAGGCCATGGTATCTGGTTGGAATAGGTTTCTGTATTTCCCAGGTCACTTCATCCCTAGAGATGCACAGCTAATTGTGAGAAAACATTCAGTCATTTTAAAGTAAATAAAAGCCAGTTTCTCACTGCTTGGGTCTTTTTGTAGTAACCAATAAACTATATTAATATCCCCATGTTAAGTCTGCCCATGACTGTAATAGGTGAGTGATCTCCCTGTCCTTATATCAATCCCTTATACCAGTCTTCTTTCATCATATTTTCTCCCCATCTTCCTTTCAGGTGGGGGAACAAGAGAACAGTTGTGCTAGGAGTTTAGCTGCCACCAGGGTGCAACCACCACAGAAGTTGACACGTCCTCACTCAAAGAGAAAATATACCTTTGTATATTACATGGAGAAGTCCGCAGGATGCAGGCAAGAAAAAGCAATGAAGCTAATGGAAGTTTCTAGAGAACCTTCTTAGATGTTAATAAGAGCTGTGAAGTTTCTGGAGTGCTTGTTCTAACACTAACGAAAATGACACAGGAATCCCATACTGGTAACTGAAAACTCAGCAGTTAAAATGTGAGGGAAATACAGGAAGCTAAGCAGGCTGTAGGAGTTACAGGTAGTTGTGATAATATAGACAACAGCCTTTGCTGTTCCTCATAGGAAGATCATGTAGAGGAAAGGAGTCATAGAACTGTGAGCATCAGTTACAATGGATAGCTCCACTTAAAGTGGAAAACTGCTATTCACGTAACCAGCAAAGTGAATGATGAAGATTCAGTAAACAAAAATGTCATAAAACGTTACTTGACTTTTGCTCATGAGCAGTACTGTGCTCATTTTACCAGGAGCTAACAGACTGCCACCCTAGAGGTAACATCTCAAAGAGTGGCACAAGCAAAGCAAATTCATTCTCTTGCAAAGGTCTCATTTTCATTGCCCGTATTAATAATCTCCATTTAAAAGATTTGTAAAAGACAGTCTTCTAGATGTAAGGTGGTTTTGTTTTTTCCTGAGTAGTCATGTGTTTGACTATGGACAAGGACATTGTTTTTTTCACTTTGCCCAATTAAATAATAAAAATCTGTGGAATTAGTGGTAGTCATCATATAGAAATTCAGACTGAAAACATAAGTTTTCCCCAGGTAACTTCCCTTCACCCAGAAACATGGAAAACATTCTCCATTTTCACAGAATCATGGGGTTACAAAATAGTCGTAGGTAGAAGGAATCTCTGGAGATCATCTAGTCTGAACTCCCTGGTCAGAGCAGAGCTAACTGTTGCTGGTTGCTCAGAACTGTTTCAATGTCAGGATGTGAATCTCCACAACTTTTCTGAACATCATCTCCCAGTGTTCAATCACTCTAATACAGTAAGTAATGATAATAAATTCCTAGGTTTAAAAGGAATTTTTTTCTGCATTTGCAGTAATATACATATATATGTATATAATGACATAGTTCTATCTATAAAAAGAAATACAGTAGCAAAATAACTGATGATAACACCAGAAAAATAAGGTCTATCTATCTGTCTACATGAAGACTGTGCAATGTTTCGTCAGATGAAATTCGTAAACTATTGAAAGGATCAGCACTGATAATTTGTCAGAGGATAGGAAAACTCTGCACCCTTGTAGGATTAATTTCTTTCTGCTTTTTCTTAATGCTCCTATTTAATAAATGCCTTCTTCCTTACACAGTGCACTTGACCTGGAATTGCACTTGCAATTTCTAGCAAAACATATGTAGTTTCAGTGTTGGAGGCCATTGTGCAAAACTACACAGAAGCAGTCCACCAAAATAGATAGCTTAAAATGTTACAATTCTTCTAAATGGATGTCCATTTTATTTTGTTTAAGATAATTTCTTAAATCTCTGCTGTAAATTTGCTCACAAATGGATAGAGGTTAGATAAAATAGAATTCTATGAAATCTTATCTAGTACTTAGACTTCTAAAACTATACCATACCACTAAGATTTCTTAAACATGCAGCTGGCATTTTGCATAAATGTATGATTAGCTCTACAATCTGAATGAATGTGTTTGCCATATTTTTAACATATTAGAATTTTCTGAATCTGAATTTAGATGTTTTAATTATTAATATATTACTTTACAAAAAGGTTAGGAATTACAGCATTATTTAAAATTTGAAAAGATAAAGACATTCACTCTTTCATTCAGAAGGTAATAATCACAGTACATGGATAACAACATACTATTACAAGTGATTTCAATAATTAATCCTTAATGAATAGAAGTATCAACAGAACAGCAATGATCATTGTAGTATTTCAAATATACAAGGCCAAATTTTGTTCTCAAGTATGTTTTTGTACTAGCTCCTGTTGAAGCTTAGGTGTGAGCAGGCCTCTATATGAAGTAGAAGGCCCTGTCACAAAAGCTGTGACAGATACTTTAAATATTTTCAGAATTTGAGCTGATATACTCAACACACTGTAAGTCAACAGAGAGAACTAATAGGAAAGTTAGACCAGAATTCTTTCTGACTCTACAAAGGAAGACATCATTCCTGGTCATTAATGAGATCATTTTCTACAATAATAAAAAGCACATCTTCATACTTATGTGTTTGAAACTACTGAATTTAATGTTTATTCTCAAGAGTTCTTATATGTTTACCTTCGGAGCAAAGGTGTTTTTTTTATTGTTGTTGTTTGTTTTTTTCTCTTTGTTTTCTAAAGTGATGAATAGCATATGAAAATTTAAAAGATCAATAGAATTTTCAAAGTTTGCTTAATATATCAGAGATGAAATTACTAATGACTGAATAACTGGGTTAAATAAAATTAGAGCAAAGTGCTAATTGCCTCATTATAGTTCTGCTGGTTTGCTTTTGTTCAATTAAAGCTTAATAGTTTGAACTTTTCATTACTATTGAGTAACATAACAGATTAAAATCATATTGCATGATATCCCAAAGCAAGGGATTTGCAGAGAAGGTGAGGGAGAATTAACACACCATATAATAAACTAATGAAAAAGAAAAGAGGATGGGACGGGATTGGAGACAGGAGGTGTGGAAGTAAAAAAACAAAAAACAAAAAAAAAAACCACAAATACCAACATCTTACTTTTCTTGCTCTTCTAAATGCTAAAGCAGGATCATTTAAAGGAAGGGTCCTCATAAATTACAAGGCTGTATGACCTCAGACATTGTAGAGTATTCCATAAGGAAGAGGAACACAAAAAGAAAATATTCCCTATAATCAACCACATTTACTTGAAATGTAATTTACAAAAACCGTATATACTATAACAATTTCTATAGCGTTGTGCATACTTCACCATTGAAGCAAAGCTTAGCACTGCCATGAGCTGTCCGTTCAGCACCACAACGTACCAAAGCACCACCAGCTGTCATGCTACAGATTCAGCAAATAACTCCAGCAATTACCTTATAAAGCAGCAAGAGTTCTCAATGTATTTTTAAACTCTAAAGCCTACACAATTAAAAGAAACAAGTTAAAATATCAAATTAAGATCTATAATACGTCTTTATAAAAATATTAATTTGCAATGCAATAGCAAAACTGATAATTTTATGAAACAATATTTATGGTATAGATCAAACAAAACGCCTTTTAAACTCACTTAGTTGTTCAATCTCCATCAGTATTTTAAAATCTTATCACAGTTATGAAGTAATTAATCATGTAAACTGAAGCATCATCTGAAACTAAAAAGTGTTCTTACAACTTGCATTTATAAGACATTTATTAAACCGTAAACTAATTATACTAAATCCCACATACTATAAAAAATCATTTTTTACATATGCAGTAAGTATAGATGCTGTTTTCATTTCCAGAACTTCAAGTATCATCGTGGCAGAAAGTTCCTTCTTTGTAAGCAGTGTTAAGATAATCTTTCTAATATCTTTCATATGCTGCAGGTCCATCGTTCTTAATGAATATATATGGGAATAGGAGAAAATGAAGAAAATATTCTTAGACAATAAAGCTATATGAGAATGCTATTTTTTTTTCCTTGCTTCCTTTGATTATGAATATAGCTGACTAGAAGAGATAAAACATGCAGGTTTAAAACCACTGATAACCATGCATTAAGACTCTGTCTTAGACACAGAAATAATTCCAAGGTTGTTACCTTCTTCTGTTGAATGTTTATACTGATAAATACTCCTGGAGGCTTCAGATATAACAGAAGTATAATAGAAAGAAATGATGTTTACTCCTCCTTGATACAATGAAATGATTGTTCATGATGGAAAGTTCAGAACTCCATCTTGTGGTGATAATTTTAAGTATACACTGAAAACAATTTGGGAGAAGTGAGCTCCTTGTGCTCCACTGGTGATGTGCCTTTGCAGAAAACATGAACTGAATGATCTCAGCTGTTAAAAACAAACACCAAAATACTAGAAACTTGTCTACTAATACTGCGGTTGGTTTTGTTTGTTTACAGTATTAATTTAATTAATTGATTTACAGGAAAAAGTCCAGCCACAGAAAGCCTGTTTCTGAAGAACAGGCCACTATTTGAAACTCTTCAATCTTATGTAAAAACAATGAATCTAGTCCACCAGGGCTACTCAGCTTTCTATGTAATCAGCACAACTCAATTTATGGCCAGACATGCCTTCATTACTGGAAGTTCTAGTGTGTTGCAAGAGATATTGACAGCTCTACATTTAACCACACACACAAACTTAAGGAAGAGACATCATGAACTGTTCCCTTGTGTGCATGTCAAAGCCTTTATACACCATCATGAGTCTCCTGAATAAGGAGGATATAGATAGAAAAGTAAAAACACTTTGCTAATCTTAAAGAAGACATTTCAAATAGAATCTTTAAAAAAAGTATGCCCATCTTTACTATATATATATATATATATATTCATTGTTCCCTAACAGTTCACACTAAAAATGATGTCTGCAAGCAAGTGCTGTTTAGCCCTGAGTAGCTATAATTTCGGAAGAAGTGCAAAGATTTCAGAAGATGGTGTAAAGATTAAAAACCAAGGGCTTACCCTCTTCTACAAATAAATTAGTTCACACTTGTCCCTGAATAGACTCATTAAAGTGAACTCATTACAATAAATAAAGGTAACCAAAACAAACTTAGAACCCACATAAACACTGGAATATATCTATCATGACATGAAACTAGTAGCAAAAGTAATATACAGCTTTAAAGGCTTGCATATAATTCAAAGTCAGATAGCGACAGAAAAGATATCAACAAAGGCTGTTGAGTCTACAGTGCAGTTATATAGAATGATACATTTTTATTCGTTTTTAGCATGGCTACCCCTTAGTGAAGTGTTGCTACTGTTATTCTGCTGCACAGAACAAAGCAACCTGAGGATGTCCTGTCAAATGAATGCATGCAGTCACAGAACTCTGCAAGAAAATATAAGTTTTACTGGAATGAAATAAATACTTATCATACTTGATTCCCATAATGATAAAAACATCAGCAGCTCAATTAAAATTGAGCTCAGTCTACAGACTACTGAAACATCATAAACATTTGTCAAAACGGGCAGACACAAAATCCCAAACATGTAAACTTGCACATCAGTTACCAGGGTCATCCATAAGTTTCCTAGACACTCTCTCCTCCCAGTCTCAGTTTTTCCTCAGCAAGAAGTCACCCCATCTCTTGTTCACTCAGATCCCTACTTATAACCTTGTCCACAACTCTCCTGAAAACAGCAAAGCAGGCAGAAGTTCATTTTGGGATGTCCACATTTTTGTATCTTATTTTCTGAATTTCCAAGCATAAAATTAATATATATATCTATATATATTCATCTACCTTTACTCCATTTTATGAAGCATCTCTCTGGTGGCAGAGAATAGTGCATAAAGCCCTAAACTGGGTTATTACCTTCTTGACTGTAATGGCTTTACATAGCTTGTAAATGTATTATTTCTGTTTCAGTATTTCAAATGCACACTCTTAAGGGTGGTTTATGTATGCACTGTGTCTGTGACAGTACTTAACATTATTGCATTTCTTATGATACAACGAGTTCCAGAGGGAGAATCTACTGGCAATAATTTAGGAACAATTTTAAGTGAGAAATTCTTTTCTTAAAGAACTTAGCCACATGTCTTTATTACTGCCAAATTCCCACTCAGTACAATAATCATGGTTCATATAAAGTGGTTGCTTTTGTTGGTCTAATTGGGTATACACTGTAATTACAGATTTTCTTGAACCCAGCAAGATTGTTTTTAATTTCTCAGAGATTCCACTTAACTCCAGGGAGTTCAGATGAGCGGTGTCTGTGAGACCTGTGCTGACCTCAGGTATTGCACCTGCTCTGATACTGTCACTTGGTGACCATGAGTTGCTACCTTTTCTCACTTTCTTTTTGTGGTGCTACCATTTAGGCTGCATACAGCACCATTATAGTCAATGTTACTGGTATTTTACTCAGCATTAAGAAAAAAATATATATATGAAAGCAATTAAAGAAAGTATAGTTCTCAGTAAAAATTTTATTGAAAGCTGAAAAATAAAATCATTTAAAATAAAATAAAAATCCTGTTTGCATATTGTTTTTTGAACAAAATAAGAAATAAATTCTAAAAAGCAGATATCTAAGGAAAAGATTTTAATCAAGTTTCTATAAGTTTCAGTCATAGTTCCTAGTAAAAGACATACTATAACGGTTTTAGTTAAACGCTATTGCTTTCTCAATGATCTTAGGCTGTATTGTTCACTAAAGTTCTTGAACAATTTCCTTGTTAAATATTATATATTCTGTTGTAAACTGTAACAAGCCTCAAGGAAGCCCACAGCTTTGGACAATTACCTATATGAATACATAGAGGATTTTTTTGAGTGGCTATTCACTATGCCACAATCAGTTGACACTGATTAGGTTGTAAGCCAGTCCATCATCTTCTGTTTAATATTTGCGAGAATAAACAAAAGATTTTTAGAACATATGTGGCATTTAATTTTTTTTTCCAAAGAGGGTATCTTAGCAATCAAAAATTTCTGATATCATGACTGCTGACACAGCTATCTTTCTGTTGTGACAAAAGGGAGGCCACAAAGCACAGCAACAAACTAGACTACTAAACCCAAAGTTGCTTTATTCAAAATATGGATACCTTAATGCTTATCCCTTTAAATGACGGTGTGTCACTAGACCAACTTCTCACTTGGGTATGACCTCACTTCTCTGAATGAGTAAATATTTCTGTGTATGAATGGCATTTTTGAAATGACTGATATTGTACAATAGTTTTACCTAGACTTAAAAGAGGAAGCACAGACTTCAACACACAGGTTAACTACAACTGCATTCCTTAAAGTACTTTGGAGCTGCTGATGTGGGTCCAAGGATTGTCAGAAGGCTGGAGCACTATTCTTACAAAGAAAAGTTGAGGGAGCTGGACTTGTTCAGCTTGGAGAAGGTTCTGGGGAGACTTCACTGTGACCTTCCAGTACTTGAAGTGAGACCAGCATTCTATATGATGGTAGGACAGGAGAGGAATGGTATTAAACTAAGAGAAGGGAGATCTAGATTACCTAGGAAATATTTTACTCAGAGGGTAGTGAGGCACTAGCACAGGCTGCCCAGAGAAGTTGTGAAAGCCCAATCACTGAAGCATTAAAGGCCAGGTTGAGCAGACTGATCTTGTGAGTGGCAGCCCTGCCCATGGCAGGGAAAGTTGCAACTAGATAATCTTTAAGGTCCTTTCCAACCTAAGCCATTCTGTGATTAGATGAGTTAAATACCTTCTACGTATGAAAAATATAGACAAAAGATTTCTTCATGGATATTTAATGTTTGATCAAATCAAATAGCAACTGAATTCTNTTGTTCAGCTTGGAGAAGGTTCTGGGGAGACTTCACTGTGACCTTCCAGTACTTGAAGTGAGACCAGCATTCTATATGATGGTAGGACAGGAGAGGAATGGTATTAAACTAAGAGAAGGGAGATCTAGATTACCTAGGAAATATTTTACTCAGAGGGTAGTGAGGCACTAGCACAGGCTGCCCAGAGAAGTTCTGAAAGCCCAATCACTGAAGCATTAAAGGCCAGGTTGAGCAGACTGATCTTGTGAGTGGCAGCCCTGCCCATGGCAGGGAAAGTTGCAACTAGATAATCTTTAAGGTCCTTTCCAACCTAAGCCATTCTGTGATTAGATGAGTTAAATACCTTCTACGTATGAAAAATATAGACAAAAGATTTCTTCATGGATATTTAACGTTTGATCAAATCAAATAGCAACTGAATTCTACTATGAGAATCAGTTAGCTTACCTGTTAACTCATGATGAAATAAACTAAGAAAATATTAATTTGTTTTAAAAATTATATTATGATTGCAAATATTATTTATGACCCTACAATTTACCATTCATTTGACTAAAAATCTTATCTCCAGTTTAAAATATATGTTCATATAAACAGTCAGGTTTTTAAAG
>VXAB01003624.1:117442-159021 GCA_013399175.1 Odontophorus gujanensis
TGGAATGAAATAAATACTTATCATACTTGATTCCCATAATGATAAAAACATCAGCAGCTCAATTAAAATTGAGCTCAGTCTACAGACTACTGAAACATCATAAACATTTGTCAAAACGGGCAGACACAAAATCCCAAACATGTAAACTTGCACATCAGTTACCAGGGTCATCCATAAGTTTCCTAGACACTCTCTCCTCCCAGTCTCAGTTTTTCCTCAGCAAGAAGTCACCCCATCTCTTGTTCACTCAGATCCCTACTTATAACCTTGTCCACAACTCTCCTGAAAACAGCAAAGCAGGCAGAAGTTCATTTTGGGATGTCCACATTTTTGTATCTTATTTTCTGAATTTCCAAGCATAAAATTAATATATATATCTATATATATTCATCTACCTTTACTCCATTTTATGAAGCATCTCTCTGGTGGCAGAGAATAGTGCATAAAGCCCTAAACTGGGTTATTACCTTCTTGACTGTAATGGCTTTACATAGCTTGTAAATGTATTATTTCTGTTTCAGTATTTCAAATGCACACTCTTAAGGGTGGTTTATGTATGCACTGTGTCTGTGACAGTACTTAACATTATTGCATTTCTTATGATACAACGAGTTCCAGAGGGAGAATCTACTGGCAATAATTTAGGAACAATTTTAAGTGAGAAATTCTTTTCTTAAAGAACTTAGCCACATGTCTTTATTACTGCCAAATTCCCACTCAGTACAATAATCATGGTTCATATAAAGTGGTTGCTTTTGTTGGTCTAATTGGGTATACACTGTAATTACAGATTTTCTTGAACCCAGCAAGATTGTTTTTAATTTCTCAGAGATTCCACTTAACTCCAGGGAGTTCAGATGAGCGGTGTCTGTGAGACCTGTGCTGACCTCAGGTATTGCACCTGCTCTGATACTGTCACTTGGTGACCATGAGTTGCTACCTTTTCTCACTTTCTTTTTGTGGTGCTACCATTTAGGCTGCATACAGCACCATTATAGTCAATGTTACTGGTATTTTACTCAGCATTAAGAAAAAAATATATATATGAAAGCAATTAAAGAAAGTATAGTTCTCAGTAAAAATTTTATTGAAAGCTGAAAAATAAAATCATTTAAAATAAAATAAAAATCCTGTTTGCATATTGTTTTTTGAACAAAATAAGAAATAAATTCTAAAAAGCAGATATCTAAGGAAAAGATTTTAATCAAGTTTCTATAAGTTTCAGTCATAGTTCCTAGTAAAAGACATACTATAACGGTTTTAGTTAAACGCTATTGCTTTCTCAATGATCTTAGGCTGTATTGTTCACTAAAGTTCTTGAACAATTTCCTTGTTAAATATTATATATTCTGTTGTAAACTGTAACAAGCCTCAAGGAAGCCCACAGCTTTGGACAATTACCTATATGAATACATAGAGGATTTTTTTGAGTGGCTATTCACTATGCCACAATCAGTTGACACTGATTAGGTTGTAAGCCAGTCCATCATCTTCTGTTTAATATTTGTAATAATAAACAAAAGATTTTTAGAACATATGTGGCATTTAATTTTTTTTTCCAAAGAGGGTATCTTAGCAATCAAAAATTTCTGATATCATGACTGCTGACACAGCTATCTTTCTGTTGTGACAAAAGGGAGGCCACAAAGCACAGCAACAAACTAGACTACTAAACCCAAAGTTGCTTTATTCAAAATATGGATACCTTAATGCTTATCCCTTTAAATGACGGTGTGTCACTAGACCAACTTCTCACTTGGGTATGACCTCACTTCTCTGAATGAGTAAATATTTCTGTGTATGAATGGCATTTTTGAAATGACTGATATTGTACAATAGTTTTACCTAGACTTAAAAGAGGAAGCACAGACTTCAACACACAGGTTAACTACAACTGCATTCCTTAAAGTACTTTGGAGCTGCTGATGTGGGTCCAAGGATTGTCAGAAGGCTGGAGCACTATTCTTACAAAGAAAAGTTGAGGGAGCTGGACTTGTTCAGCTTGGAGAAGGTTCTGGGGAGACTTCACTGTGACCTTCCAGTACTTGAAGTGAGACCAGCATTCTATATGATGGTAGGACAGGAGAGGAATGGTATTAAACTAAGAGAAGGGAGATCTAGATTACCTAGGAAATATTTTACTCAGAGGGTAGTGAGGCACTAGCACAGGCTGCCCAGAGAAGTTGTGAAAGCCCAATCACTGAAGCATTAAAGGCCAGGTTGAGCAGACTGATCTCGTGAGTGGCAGCCCTGCCCATGGCAGGGAAAGTTGCAACTAGATAATCTTTAAGGTCCTTTCCAACCTAAGCCATTCTGTGATTAGATGAGTTAAATACCTTCTACGTATGAAAAATATAGACAAAAGATTTCTTCATGGATATTTAACGTTTGATCAAATCAAATAGCAACTGAATTCTACTATGAGAATCAGTTAGCTTACCTGTTAACTCATGATGAAATAAACTAAGAAAATATTAATTTGTTTTAAAAATTATATTATGATTGCAAATATTATTTATGACCCTACAATTTACCATTCATTTGACTAAAAATCTTATCTCCAGTTTAAAATATATGTTCATATAAACAGTCAGGTTTTTAAAGAAATGTAAATATGTTTCAACTGAGTTTCAGTTGATGAATTAACTGCTCATTTTCTAATTAGTTTAGTTAAACTAACAGATTTTATGTAATAAAAATATGCCAGTACTTAGAATTTTTTTTTGTCAGAAAATTACAGAACTACTCTTTAAAGCTATATTCAATACACAGAAAAACATATTACTTCCAGAAAAGGAGGAGGAAGGACTAGAAAAGCATTTGAAAATGTCACGGGGAAAGTGTAGCACTGATTGCTGCATTTATAGCTATTACTAAGGAAATGAAAATAAAAATCAGAAATATTTAGAATATTCAATGTGAAAGGACAAATGTACTTCTGAAAAGCTATTTTCTGGCTTCAAACCAATTTTTATCATCTTTTAAATTCTCATTATCCTGTTATTCTTAAGTCCAAGTTACCTGAGACTTGTTCTCAGTATTTCCTTAAGTTCCCAGCTCTGCAGTAAAAATAATTAGGCATAAAACACCCATCTACTCTGAAGAGCTGTTATCTTCAGTCAGTTGTGCAGGCACAATATAAGCACAACAACAGTTTCCTGTTTGGTGCATGGTTCAAAGCAGATGCAAACATTTTGTCCATGGCTGTTGGCAGAGGAAGGGTAATAGACAGTATCTAACATCTACTGCTGTTAGCAGTGTGCCAAAACAGAGTTCAGTACAAGAAAATACTGCAATTATCTCAGGAAAAAAAAAAAGAAAAAAAATACAAGTGAAATGAGGTAGCAGAAAATATCACTTAGTCATAAAAGATATGTATCATAAAAAAAATCTACTGATTGTTGATCTCATTTCTAAAAGGGTCATAAGCAATGTTTTATTCATATTTCAACTCTAATAAAATAAAACGAATTTCAATTTTCCACGCTGCTTTAATAGCAGTGATAGTGTGTTGATGTCCAATACTCATTATCTAAAACACTCACTATAGAAATTTCTAACACAGAATTAAAGTGTAACAGGGAAACTTGGAATTTTGTACATCAGTGAACTGACTAACAAAAGAAGACATCCTGGGAAATGATAGGACATAACTTCCCTGTCTTCACATGCCTTTTTCATACTACTATTATTTTGGAGAATATTTTAATATAAAAACAAAACCCACAAACTTTAAAAAGACAGTACAAATTAGTTTTTCCAGGTAAGAAAATAAAGGAACCTCTAATTCCTCCCAGTATGATACACAGCTCTTAACCACTCAGATGAGTTACAGGTTTTGTATCTTAAAACAATAAGTGGCAAGCAAACTGAAACACTACTAAAGATAGAAGTTTAGTGATCCTTGAACTATAGAGTTCAGTATATAAGGTCCTCTCAAGACAGCTTTACAAATAGGGTGATGTGACAACAGAAGCATACTCAGCATAGGTCAGCACCAGAATATCTCTAGCATAGGTTATAACACTGCAGATACAGTTCTCTGTTAATTGAGACCTTGCTGATATGAATTTCTTGCCATTAGCTTTCTGCTAGTTTATTTGCAGGGCAGAGTAGTCAGTAGTAATGAGGCATACAGTACTATTTATCATGCAAATGGCAACTGGGAAAATGACAGTAGTTTATAAAAGCTGTTTCTGCTTTCATCATCAGTTCTCCCATACCTACAGGTAACCTGGAAAGAAGAAAAAAATAAAAGAAAATTTCATGAAAAGTTATAGGGGGGGAGTTCTAAAAAGCAATGCCTACTTACTTTGTGGTTGTTCATCTGAATACCTTTGCCTAATGTTCTCAGGAGTGGATGTTTTAACTTGTAGAAATTAACTAACATATTAACACAGCCAGAAAATTAGTGGTAACTGCTGTATCATAAGTCAATACTTCTGAATCGTAAGAATTTTTAGTCTTGAAAAGGGAAGAATTGGGAGCATGAAAAAGATAGACAAGATCATGATGACACAGGGGAGATAGACAGAGGGTAGCAAGTTTTTGTCTTTTTTGGTCCAAAAGTTTGGAGCTATCAGATGAAGCCAGCAGTAATTGTGCTCTAGGGAAACAAAAATGGATATTTGTTATCAGAAACAGACCTGTGGAACACCTAGTGATGTTGTGGATGAATTCAAAAGGAAACAAGACAATTAGCACAGATGAAAATTTCACTGAGAGTTGTTAATCTGAACAATCACATCAAGCTCAGAAAAACTCCTAATCTAGGGAAAAAAAGGCAAAGCTGTATTAGGAAGCACTCTACATGTTTGTTCTATTTCTACTCTTAAGCACTGACCTATGAGTATTGCTGGAGACAGAATACAGGACACTTACCTTTAAGCTGAATCTATGTGGCTATTCGGTTCTTATAGTCTTGATTAAAAATGATTATTAAAAATGATTATTAAAAATGATTATTAAAAATGATTAAAAACTTCTATATTCTTAGTGAATCACTTTCCTTGGCACTTTACATTTGCATGTTACCATTTCAATGGTTTCTGTCCAATAGATCCCATTTAAAGTATTCCTGTTTATCACACATATGTATTCTTAAAATAAGTTGTTTTTTTCTTTTTAATAGTGGATTTGTTGTTGAATTGGCTTTACTATGATTGACAGAAAGAACAGAATTATTCAAGCCTTTGAAATGTCTGTTTTGAGTACATTAGTATTGGCATATGATGGCCATAACATTTTGTCCGTGCAGTGCATTTTCACTTTTATCAGTGATGAGATCAGTGTTCTAATGGTTCAGCTTGCAAGTCACTCACATACTTGACTGTTTTTTTTCATTATATATTTTCAATAGTATTTCTGATGTTCCTACAAGGAAAGGCTAATTGTCATCACAGTCCAGCAGTATGATAGTCAATGGATATTAGAGTACTGCTCTCATATCTTGCACCTTCTGCAAGAAGGATCACCCTGAAAGAATTATTGGCATTAAAAGCTCAAGCCAATTTTTTACTGTCACTTTCACTCCTCCTTGACAAAATGTAAGGAACAGAGACCTTACAGTCCAAGACTAAATGTTGGCTTAAAGTATACATCATACATTATTTTCATCTGATTCTTATTATGAACGCAGCAAAAGCTCCAGGTGTGCACATACAGTATAAATCAGTTATCCAGTACACAGAATAAATCATTTTCTCTCATTTGGTATATGCAACTTTGAATTACTGGAAATAGCTAACATTGCTGATATCTAGTCTCTGAATTAACTCTTGACAGGTTTTGATCTGTATGCAGAACTCTCTTTTATGGGATACAGCTTCTAAACCATGCAATTTTTGCATTTGGACTGTCATATTAACTGCTCTCCAAGTTTTTACTTACAGAATTAGTGTGTAATATTACCAAGCAAGGCATTTATGTTTTCACCATTGCATAAATTTAGCTATTATACTTACTATTACATACACATACTAAAATCTAAGAAATTTTACTGTTAAATAATCCTGAGAAAAACAAAATGGATTTATGACTAGTCAAAGGTCTGTTAAACAGATTTAGATTATAGCTGTGCCCTCAAATTCAACATATCATTTCCTTGACTGAGTTGTTTACATAAATCCTCTTGGAGGGACTGAAATGTATACTTCACCTTCAAAGCATAAACCACACCTGTAGACAGTCCTTAAAGACAGCATACTTTTCTGATTTCAACAGAAGTGATTATTTAACACAATAGATTCAGCATTTAATACGTTATGATATTAATATTCCCTTTCAATATAATGTAAATGTTCCTGAAAATGCTAAAAAAATAATATAAACAGCATTTATGGAAATTAGAAGAAATTAATGTTTTCTGTCACATACTTACAGTGAATATGCACTGTAAAAAGAAACAAAGAATTTTCTTTCATAGAAAAATAGGCTTTAGTTATTAAAAACAGAAGGTCAATTTGTATTTAAAATTTTTCTGGGGATGGACCCTATACTTTGGATGGAGTGTACACACTTAAATTGATGTTTTCTAAAAGTTAACAAGAATATAAAAATAAATAAATAAAATGCTCCTTATGTTGCGTTTTCCCAAGAGATACAGCTTCAGAGGCAGCAGAAAGCTGGGAATCTGAAAATACACCGTCACACATACATATCAGTGTGAATCCAATGTTAAGTGCTCCAAAATTTGCTGTGATTTTACACTTGTTGAAGACATTTAGGAATCCTTCTTTGTTGGTAAAGTTAATTAAACTAGCAGTATTAAAACATTCATGATACAATGGAAGGAAATTCTATTATAAGGGAGCTCTCCGCAGTGACTCTATTTAGAGGCACCATTTGCCTATTCAGATCATTTTATTCTTTAAACAGACTGTATATAATCTACCTCTATACATTCTTATAATTATAAGTAGTAAACCATTTCAATGCATTTTTTTAAATGTTTTATTTAATACATTTGAAAAGAGCAACACAGGAAAAAAATCCAGTCCATCTAAATTCTTTAGAAGATAAAATTAAAATATCTATAACTAAGTTAAAGAAATTTATTTTTCAGTAAGGTCTCCTTTAATCTAAGCTCTTTAGGAAGCAAACTGTAAGTTCTAACATTTATTTGCTCATACCCTTATTCTCTGCATCTCTGAAGATGATGAAAAACTTAAATTTTCATATAACTCATATCCGCAGTTAAAGCGCACAAACTGGAATTGTGAGATGGACTTCCACTCATACTCAACTGAGAAATGGTGAATCCACGTTTCAAAAGCACTCTGAAGTAATCACCTTGTCTAGTTTCAGGAAAAGATATAGAAGAGTTTTACACTACCATGAAAGTAGAACAGGTAATGCAAACATATAACAGTAGAAGCAGGTTAATTTGTTTAAATAATGTTTACGTTAAATGATCATGCAGTCAAGGAGCTGTATTTGGAATATAATCATACTCATTCAACTGTTTATATCATTAGACTAAAATCAGACCTTTCCTATTTCCTTGGTACTAGGACTGTCACACTCTTTGTCAGCATACTAGTTTAACTTCAAGAAGAACCAATGAAAGCACTCTTGTCTGTGACACCTGCAGCCTGGTTATTAGACCAATTATCAGGAACAAGAAGATAAATTTTTAATCTCCTTCCAATTTTGAGACTCTATTATTTATTAGCTATTACATAAAAAAACAGCGGTGCACATTCCATTGCTCTCAAAGAAAAGTGGTGTACAGTGAATGCCCTGAATAAATAGTACACAAACAGTACAATGAAAATAGACAGTATAATTTTGGATAGATTATCTAAATGGTATATAGACACCTGATAAATTAGGAAGGGCTCACTTGGAACTCCACATGGGAGGAATCTCTAACAAGAGATCCTTCCCTGGTGGTAGTGAGCCCTTAAATGGGGTCTTGGAGAGGTGGAGCCAGACTCTACCCCTTCTGGTCACACAGGTGAATCCCCTTCACCTGTGCTCCTGCAGCTGACTCAGTGCTTGCCTCAGGTGATCAATCAGTGATTCAGGCCGTGATTCAACAGTTCCCATGCAAGCGGGTAGATAGGATCCTGAATGTACAGGAAGACATTTCTAATATTTTCCTACGGTTTTTATGATGAACAAACTAAATTGTCTTCTAGATACACTTTCATACCCTATGTTATCAAAAGGAGCTGTTTAATTGAGATAAAAACAAGTTCTACCTACAAATCTAGACAATGCAATGTATGGGTTTTATATTATGTCATGTTGTTTAACTATTGATTTCAGTGGATTCAGGTTGTTCAGTGAGGTCAATTTTAAGTACATACTTGGAAAGTGGAAAGGTTCAGATTCTTTTATTTAAAGAAGGATAACACCATCAAAGAAAAGAAAAAATAAAGTTACAGTTGATTTTAAATATAACCTGCGAGTCAAGATTTAAAAACACCTTGGTGTTATGTGAGGATAATAGGTTGTCTTCCAAAGTGCTAGATTTAAAATACTTAACAAGTTAAAAGCACCAAAGGAAAGAAATTAAATTGTCAAAATAAATTACTTCTCCCAGCTACCCATTAGATAAAATCAATATCTATTTTCCATATGACTAGTTGAGAGAAAAAAAAAAAAAGTATCTGCAATTATCTATGAAATTGTTTGTCAGGATCTTTAGTGCACTATTCCCTCTTGGGGTTCAGCCCCTTGTGCTGAGGGTGAGTGCTGATGTGGCTGAACCGTGGTTCAGTCTGATGTGAGAAAGGGCCATGGGAAGGAGCAGCCTCTCCACCTCTTTCTGAAGAGCTATATTTGAGCTCAGGTTCTCACTCTTGGACCCTTTCTAATTTACAGTACAACTATGTCCTGCCTGGCCATGTACTCTGCTTATCAGGACTGGAACCCTGTTCTAGAGATTCAGTTTCTTGGCTAGCCCTGGGACCTGACTTCTCACTACAGACTTTTCTGGTGATCACTGTGGTCACCAGTTGGTCCTGGTTGATCCCAGATTGACCTAGTAAATCTCTCATCACTTCAGTATTGTCTACCACTCTAGACTGTCATCTTACTCTGGTTAATGCCATCAGACCTGCTCTGCTTGCTTTGTTTGTATACTGTAGGACTGGACCATTTCTGGTGAGGTCAATGTTGTCTTCCTCGTTGTCGCACAGTTCCTTACTTGCTCCTCCTTCATATTATTGTTATCACCTTTTATGAAACTAAATCATGGAATTATCCTTCATTCAGTCATTCTATCAATCTATTTTTCTACATATTAGGAGACACCATAAAGAAAACTAACACAATGATTTGACTTTCAAATAATGAAATAATAAGATTACTAGAAACAGTGAACAGGTGAATGAATAACTAAAAGAATAAGTAACTGTGTTGCATTCAGTTATAATTCAGTATTATTTGGGGAAAAAAGTAGAAAGAGTACTTCACTGAGCACTTTCAATGTGAAATTTATCTTGATAAAAGTGGTATTAATGCAGTTAATAATAACATTCTAAGTATATTCAGTCAAAGTAGACTGCCAAATGTCAACAAAATCAGTAGCCACATTTAACATAGAAAATTTTAAAAATCACTGAAAGTAAAGTGAGGAATGTATCCTATAATGTAATCCAGCACTACACTTATTTAAAAGAAAATATGTGAAAAATGCTAACTCCTACAACAGGTAGGGTAATATAATTAAAAACATTGTTACCATTGAAGATGCAAAGCTCACGATTCATCTTAGCACTGTCTTCAGTGTGGTATTTTTCCCCTATTATTTCTAAAATAAGAACAGGATTCATATGAATAATTATTATAAAAATATTTTTCTAAAAATTCTACCTTCTATTACTGATCTGATGTGGAGTTATAAGAGGGAATCAAATGGTGTAAGTAAATCACGACCGACTCAATTACAAATGATGTAGATGATGGAGTTACAATGATATGAAGAATAAAAAAAAAAATAGAAATAGTTACGTGCAACTAGGTGTCACCATCATGAAATGCAGCTTTTACACTCAGAGCATTTCCATTAAAAATAAATAAATAAATAAGAAATTAAAAAATCCAAGAAATAGTATATACATAAACTTAAGGGCAGTTAATGTACAAAAGAGATATAATGCAAAGCATAATTTTATTCCTGTTCAGGGCAGGTGAAAGTAAATTGGCACAAACAGGATCCATCTCACCAAATTCGTAAAAGCTCAGAAGCCTAACCTCAGCTGCTCAACTAGATTCCATCTGTAATTTGGGAGGGAAGACAGGTTTCCCAGATGGTATCATTCTATTTTACTTCGACTCCTACCTCAAGATACCTACCTCTCTCCTCCAAGTTTAAATGTAGCCTATGTGATTAGCTTTATTGCTGTACCTACAATTGTCTAAGAACACAGATGAAACAAAGCTGGTAGGTAGGTATATAATTTCTTCATGTAGGAGGACTATTATTCTTATGCATTAGTCATTGAACTAGAGTTAGTATTACACGAATTTGGTTGGTGTTACTGAGCTCCTGCATCAGTTTAAACTAGCTATCTGTTGGAAACAGATAAGGATCAGGTGAGTCACACAGTGAGCACACTGGTATGGAACTTCAAAGCACCAGTGCACATCCCTGCTGGTATTTAGGGTACACATAAATGAGTATTTAAGAAGCATGGGCTGCCGTACATGAAGAGACTTAATAGAAATAAATTCCCTGTCACCTTATAGAAAACACATGTCCATGTGGTGATATAATAGGAAGGAGAGAAGGCTGTCACCTACCCAAACTACCAATCCAACATTCACTGACTGCCAAAACAAGGTCGTGTAGCCATATAATTTGTACCACAAGAGGACAAGAGCTCTGATCTTCCTTCCATCTGCTCTGAAATGAGTAGACATGAAAATACTACTTGTTTGACAGTTCACTGACTAATTCTTCCCCACTAATTCAATCTTTTGAGAAGTTCATCTTTTCATCTTTATTTATTTATTTATTTATTTAATTTGACGTAGGTTTAAAATGACTAATACTGAAAAAATTAAGAAATCCTTAATTCAAACCTGTCTGTAAATGTGTAACAGTAATTAGTGTTTCATATTTTCTGAATTTTTCATTAGTTTCTTGGCTTGAAGTTTCCTTTTTGCACACCTGTAGGAAGGTTTCATGCATTATTAAGTTAGTATTCTAATTTAGATTCCGTATCTTGATATAAGAAGTGAAAGTGCTTTTTGGCCTTGAAGCTGATATGTGGTATTCATTTGATTTCACTTATTCTCTAGGATAGCGAGCAATAATCAAGAGTGATTGTTTGACGCTGGAAATTTTTTCAAGAAAAAAAAACTGTTCTGCTAATTTAGTTGTTTGCGCATGTTTTTGTGGGCTTGTCTAAACAGTTTGATGTAGAAAGTAGCTCATAAGTGCAGCCCACACTGCAAGCTGTCAGAGTGGGAATTGTTAATGATCCAACAGCTATTAAGTCATGTTTGCAAAGAACTATGCCTGTATTAATGAATCTTTCCTCTTTCTTGATTATCTACATACCCAAAAGATGCATAAGCTAGGGGATCTGTGACACGATAATCTTATTTTAAGATCAGAAAGATTTCATAAGAATTGAAGCATCTGTTTATAGCAATATCTGCCCATACTTGGGTGAATACTTACTTATTTTTTCTACAATTGTTTAGAATGAAAATCTTCTAATCACATCATTTTGAGCTTATATTTTAGACATATTAAAGGAATATTATTCATTAAATAATAGGTATATTCAAACTGTAAAAATAGAAACTTGGGCAAATTAAAAAGAGCAATGAAATTTGCTTTTTTGTGTTCTTCTGTTTAGGTCTCATAAATGCTTCAGATAAAAGAAATATCATTTTTCTGACTTCCCTCTCAACATTACATTCTGTTCTTGAAAACCATATAGTTGTAGAGATGTAATTTACGAGGTAAAATGAGATTCAATTTAAATTTCAATTAAGTGATTCTGCCCTAGGAAGTTCAGGATTTTTATTCAACTTTCTAGGAGCATATCCTTGCAACTTATCTACACTTAACTGAAACAAATACCTTACAAATTCATCATGATGAAAACTGTATTTTCAGGGGAAAAATGTGATATCTTAGACAGAAGCATAATGTGCTTTTAGAACTCCTATTTCTGCACCACACTAAGTCATCTAAAATATTCATTATGAACAAATAAATAAATAAATAANATCTTAATTTTGATTTTAAGTTACTTTCAGGGCAGAAAGATCTGCAGAGGGATCAACCTTTATGTACTGTCAGTATTTAGAGACACAGAAGAGCTGCCTGGAAGTAGTTGCTTTACCTTATTAGTTATGAAGAACTACTGAAGTCAAATGTAAATATCATATTTTTTCTTTATAAGGACTACAGAAAAGGTAGGTGACTGATTTTTATTTTTTATCTTTTAAGACTTCTTCCTTTTTGTTAGTTGCTGTAAGATAACAAAACCTTGGCTAAAAAAGAGAGAAAAAAAATAAATANCCCACATAGCTTACTCTTGAATCTGTAGATAAAAGAGCCAACTTAAACTGAACTGCATGTGTATGAGGACAGCTGGTCAAATTCTACAGCAATCATAATTTTGTGGTTTAATCTGTTAAGACAACAGTTTTTATTAATACTCATTTGTTACTTGTGAGAAGTTGCTGACACAAATTGATGATTAAGCTGCTCTGACCTTCACTGAACCTTAGTAATTCTCATTTGCATTCTCATTAAAGCTTGGTTTCAGTCTTTTTCTTTTTTTTTTTCAAATCTGTAATATCATTCTGCTCAAGTCTTTATAAATGTTTGCTCAAGAGCATTTAACTGTTTTGATAAAAAATTTTAAATGCATGCACATAACAAGTAAAATACATCTTTATACTGAAGCTCATGGATATTATTTTTAATATTTATATAATAAATAATATTATATAAAAATTTAATATTTATATTTATTTTAATATTGATAATATTTTTGTTCTGAATCAATTAAATATTCTTATTTGACATATACATTTAAATACATTTGGTTAATAGAGTTAAACTGAGCATTTTGCCAGAATTACCTTACTGGTCAGCTCTTTGTGAAGTAATAGGTATATCATGAAAAGCTAGACANCTCAGCTTTTTCCATATAATCTTAATTTTGATTTTAAGTTACTTTCAGGGCAGAAAGATCTGCAGAGGGATCAACCTTTATGTACTGTCAGTATTTAGAGACACAGAAGAGCTGCCTGGAAGTAGTTGCTTTACCTTATTAGTTATGAAGAACTACTGAAGTCAAATGTAAATATCATATTTTTTCTTTATAAGGACTACAGAAAAGGTAGGTGACTGATTTTTATTTTTTATCTTTTAAGACTTCTTCCTTTTTGTTAGTTGCTGTAAGATAACAAAACCTTGGCTAAAAAAGAGAGAAAAAAAATAAATAAATCAGGTAATACATATTAAAACATCCTGAAACTATTTTAAGCATCATGTGCTTAGCAAAAATGCTGATAGGGTATTTGAAGTGATTGACCTAATTAAAGCACATATTAAATGTACTCAACAAATTCTAACTAATTCAAGATCCAAGACTGATCAGAGAGAAAAGGGCTGAATAATAAGGCAACAGAAACATATGAACCAATGGTGTGCAAACTGGAGTATACTGAAAAATGTTTTATTCCAGCCACACACACATGATTACAGTAACTAAAATCATGCTTACATCTCAATCCCACTGATCTTATTTTGAGATCCAGTGCCTTACAGTTCTAAATTGTTTATCTTTCACAAATAAACATTATGGTAATTAAAGCAGTAAGCATGGCCTTGAAAACAAACCAGCCTTAGGAGTGTCAAGATTATCTCTTTATCTGCACGACTCACTCCAGACCCACTCAGTAGCATTCTGATATACTTGTACAACTAAAGCAAGACACTGAGCAATTATTTTGCTATTGCAGGTTTACATTTGAGGTGATACAGAGGTCAATTCCTCATTTTGTTCTACTTAAACAAGAGAGAACAAGATAATCTCACAGAGCACTCAGAAAATCCCTTCTCAGTTAGTTCTTCATTCCAATAAAGATACATTTGATATAGTGATACATTTTCCTAAAAATATAAATACAAAGTGATGTTCTTCATGAACAATAATTTGGAAAGGTGAGCAGATAATCCAATTAGTAGCCAACTTCTAACAGAATATAGTAGTGAAAGGAAGAATGTAAAGAGTACTAAGGAAGTTTAGTTGATTTAATTAACCTTCCTACAGATCTGATCTATGCTTGGTTACCTTGATGACAATGCAGAACTAATATTTCAGCTAATAAAATATTCCTATTTACAGGATAATCTGTTCCACAAATACTGTAACAGGTTCATAGACATTTCTTTTACTCTGATTCATACAAGCTATAAAAATAATGATTTCCTGAGCTTGTTTCTGCCATCTAAAAGAAGTCTCAAAAATAGTAAATATGATTTCATGAAATACTGTGGCACTTCCAGGCTACAGCCCAGGCTTCTGTCAGATGAGCATGACTTCTGAGAGAACAAAATCACGTACCTGATTTCATCAAAACTGTAATACTACTTTTTATATAAACATAACCAATGTTGTACAAATGATTAGGGCTTATGTACCATCTCTTCTGTTTATTAATACAGATAACCAAAAAAATGTCTTTGTCAAGCAGGACAAATCTCTCTACCATTACTCTGTAGAACATTAACCCCCACTTTGCTCTAGGCCTTCTGCCTCCTCTTTTGAAGTCTGGATAAAAATCCACAGGAATAACTACCTTTTTGACAGCCTAAGTCTTCTTACACACAATCTATGTATATTCCTGTATATATATATCTATATTCCTATACACATCATAGGTATTGAGTAACTGACCGTTTATACTATTTGTACCTTGAATTTAATATTGCGATACATTTAAAGACTGCTCTTGAATTTCCATATGTTATTTTCTGTTTTCAGTTAACCATGAGCAACACGTCTTCAGAATTCACTATGCTTGAATACGGTCCTGGTAGGTAAAATTCAATTACCATCTTCCAACCTTGTAAATCACCTTGCGATTTTGTACAAGTTTGATTATACAGTTGAGGTCTAAATCTGCATCTGGGGTAACTTAAAACACCTGATACAAAATGTATCTTCTATTAATATTTCTTGTTGTCTTCATCCAAACTCTGCTAACAACCCTTTATCATGTGGTATTCAAAAGAGAAGAACACTGAGGGTATTGCAGTTTTCTCATTTTGCCTTTAACTTCCGTGAAACTCTTGAGAAATTGAGTTTGTTTGCCTTTTTATACTAGAAAAAAATATTTTGTTTCATATAGTCATCAGGATACAGAATGTTGACAAAAAATAAACTGTCTGTTGTTAAAGTCAGGAAGACAAAATGCGATCTGTGTTTAAACTTGCTTTTAATTAGAACATAACAGTTTTCTTGAAGGTTAAACAACACTTCAGCACCTTCACTCTCATGTTTTCAAGTGGGTGAAACTAGGTCTATGAGTGGATGTACCTTGTATTTACACAGGTATCACACTGAGCTCCATCCTTATTTAGACCATTAAATATTGTCTTATCCTGAGGTTATAGTATTAATTAGTACCAGTAGTAACAGGAAAAATAAATTAACAATTAAAGACTAATGTCACTATTCTGTATCTGTTGTAAAGATGTTTGGCTATTAGGCAAGTTAAGTTTAAATGCACTATTTCTAAATAACTTGTGTCACTTCCATCCTGAATTAATTTTCTATAAACATTAAATTTATTGAGTTAAGAGATCTGCCTGTACATTATAGCAAATATATGTAGGTCACTCCAAAAGTACTGCCTCCTATTTATTTCCATGGAAACTATATCAGATAGAAAGAGCTCAATAACATTATTAGATTGAGTAAATGCTCACCCACAAAACACTATTTTTCAACACTGTCACTAACATAAGCTAATGAACTTATTCTCATCACTATCTGTATAGCCATCTGGAACATGGCTTGTCTTTCTCATCACTGTCACCACTGCTGAAATGCACCACCCACCACTTCCTTGCACTCACATTCACTGTTTGGTCTCAATAAACATTGATCAAACATCAATGAATGACAATGGGTGCACTTTTCTCTCCATGAAGAAATTAAATTCCATTCCTTTGCTTTGTGGTTATTTCACCATTTTGTCAGACTGTCCCTTTGTTGCCATCTGTCACACTGGAACAAAATGTAATGGAATATTGTTGGTACGGTTCAACCTGAACCATCAACACCCGCCTTTCATATTGTGAGTTCACATAAAAAAATAGGAGGCATTACTTTTGGATCAGCCCTCATATGATTTCTAATTTTTGCATGTTCTAACATCTGTTTTATCAGAAGTTTTCTTTTTGAAATGGATTTTTATGCAAATTAAAATATACTGATATTCAGTAGGAAGGCATTCCCATACAGAATGCTAAATATGGAATATAAAGCTTATTTCTCATAAATGAATATGATGCCGTAACAATATAGAAAAGTGTAAGCATACAAAGCCACAGAAACACAGGAGTTGGAAGGGACCACAAGAGATCATCAAATCCAACCCCCTGCTAAAGCTAAAGCAGGTTCCCTACAATAGATTGCACAGGTAGGTGTCCAGATGGGTCTTGAATATGTCCACAGAAGGAGACTTCACAGCCTCTCTGGGCAGCNCAGAAGGAGACTTCACAGCCTCTCTGGGCAGCCTGTGCCAGTGCTCCATCACCCTTACTGTGAAGAAGTTCTGCATGTTTGTATGGAACTTCCTATGTTCAAGTCTTAGGCCATTGCTCCTTGCTACACACCACCAAGAAGAGCCTGGCCTCATCCATTTGCCTCCCACTTCCCTTTAACTGTCTGTAAGCATTTACCTGATCCCCCATCAGTCTTTTTTTCCCCAGGCTGAAAAGACCCAGGTTACTCAGTTCTTCCTCATATGGGAGATTCTCCAGGACCTTTAACATCTTTGTGGCCCTCTGCTGAACTCCTTCAAGGAGACTCCTGTCTTTTTTGAACAGGGTAGCCCAGAACTGGACACAGTAGTCTTGTGGCCTTGCCAGGGAAGAGCAGAGGGAAAGGACCACCTACCTTGACCTGCTGGCCATAAAAAAGATATGCATAACAATTCAGCACTGACCTATATTTTATTGAGATTTTTGTATTCTGTATTTTTGCTAAGTTGTATAACTAGTGATGATACTTGTATGACTAAAAGCTGCTAATGGCAAATATGTTACATGGAAGGTACTTTTCTAAACATCAGCACTGAATGAGAGCTAAAGAACTACATCCTAATTACAGGTTTTCAGGCAATTATTCTTCAATAAAGTAAAAAATATACATATTTTCAGATGAATTTGCAGCTGGAATCTAGTCACAATACATGCAGAAGATGCACATTAATTATGAAAGCCAAAGGAATATGTTTATTTTAGCACAACATGTTAGGCAGTTCATCTTCAAGAACTAGTCTTCATATTTAAAGATAAAAGCATGAGATAAATCAAACATTTACTGGTATTTTGAAACCTTGCTTTGCTAAAAGCTTTGCAGTTAGATAGATGGATACACCCGATGGTTCAAACCTTTTCATGAAAGCGTAGTCGACGCTCTGAGTTATCTAATTTTGCCAAATCAGTGGCCAAGATGCAAGTTTCAAAGTTTAGATTCAGTTCTTTCATTTTCCTGAGGAGAAAACCAACAAGATCTAGTGCATGAAGCAAACTGCCTTGCTCCAACTAATAGGAGGGAGAGAAGGTTCTTTTGATATGTTGTATGCAACAGCAAGATTAAGACACAGTGGGTCAAAAGCTAGCCTGGACAGTTTATTACAAATCCTAGTTGCTTAGGGAGATGGGGAAGGGAAGTGGGCAACTGAAAAGAGAGAAGAAATAAAAGCAAGGAGTCTTTGTAGGAAGCAAGAGAGAGATAGTCACCACTGGGATTCCAGCACTGATCATAGTTCAGCTGTTGATCTTCAGTAGTGATGGGTCATCGGAGGTTGCGTTGTTCAGTTAACTACTTCTTATTCCATACTTCTTTACGACAGTACAAACTTATTTATAAGTCCAACGTGGTCGCTAACAGCTCCAAAGAAATGCTTTCAAATCTAAAAAAAGTCCACAAAGTGAGACCAGCCACGTGGAGGACATCCACCCCTCTCCTCCTTAGATATCTAAGCCATTCTTATTGCAAAAAAAAAAAAAAAAAGATGCCTCAGAAAGCAAGCTTTGAGCCATGAGAAAAAACAATTGTCTTTCACAAAAACCAAGCAAATTGATCTCACGCCAGCATTTCTTTACATGCAACAATGATTATGGAAGGAGTAGATTAATTATAATACCTGTGCAATAAATAGGGTAAATAACCCTAACCCTAAATACCTTTCAAACAGAAACAACTAGAAGTGACAAATACATTAATAAAGTAGTCCTTATGGTGAAAATCAATCTAAAACTTTATAGTCTCATAGAATTACCAAGGTTGGAAAAGACCTCCAAGATCATCCAGACCAACCTCCCACCTACCACCAATACTTCCCATTAAACCATGTCCCTCAGTACAACATCTAAACATTTCATGAAATTGAAATGAGTCGGTGGCTCCACTACCTCCTTGGGCAGGCCGTTCCAGCATCTGACCACTCTCTCAGAGAAAAAGTATTCCCCAGCATTCAAGCTGAATCTCCCCTGGCACAACTTCAGGCTATTCCCTCTGTTTCTATTGCTAATTACTTGGGAGGCCAACCCCTTACTTTGGTACAACCTCTGTTCAGGTTGTTATAGACAGCAAGGTCACCCATGAGCCTCCTTTTCTCCAGACTGAACAGTCCCAGTTCCCTCAGCCACTGCTCGTAAGGCCTTTGCTCCAGACACCTTCGCAGCTTTGTTGTCCTCCTCTGAACATGCTCTAGGGCCTTGATGTCTTTCTTGCAGTGAGCGGCCCAAACCTGAACACAGTATTTGAGGTGTGGCCTCACCAGAGCTGAGTACAGAGGGGTAATTACTTCCCTGCTCCTCCTGGCAACATTATTTCTGATACAAGCAACACATTAATTCCACAAAACTCATCTGTACAGCCAGTAAATCCAACTGGATTTTACAATTACCTAACAGGATACAAAATTCTTGAGTTTACCTTATTTTTCTCTGGTGACAAGATTATAAACATTCTGGAGATTAGTAATGAAAGACAAATTCTACAGCTTTTTTACTTACTGAATGTTTGCACACACTTCAGATGTTATAGACACTTAAAAATTAACAAATTAAAAAATAATAATAATAAAAACACCAGCAAACAACAATTGATCCCTCACATAATCCCAAAGTGAATATCCTAGCCTAATTTTCATAGAAGACTTGATTGCAGTAAAATATTATGGAAGAACATTTTGCCTTTGTAGTACAAAAGAAAGTTCTATTTTACTCAGTGTCACTGTAGTAATTTGCAATTTTTTTTAAACTATAAAGAATATGATAACAAATGTTAAGGTCTTTTTTAAAGAAAGTGAATTCAAAAAGTTCTTAAAATAGTGTTTTCAGAAGTTTGTTTCAAAAGTAAATCTGCGGCAATGAAAAAGAGAAAACAGCTTTATATCACAGCAAAAGCAAACAATGAAACAACCAAAATCATGATGATGATAATAATAATAATAAATAATAATAATAATAATAATAACAATAATAATAATAATAAATCTCATGACATTTTCCTTTTACGGAAAGGTAGGAAGGAATTTACATCTTTTAAATAAAAATAACAATAATTTCTCTTTCCTGCTTTAGTGTTGATTGTAATTAAACTGGAATCTTTTCTTTGCAACAGACTGTCTACTGAAACCAAGAGTCTTTCTTTGTGGGATATTAATGACCACATAATTAACTACAATAATTTCATGTAGGCTATTAATTAGCTACAGAGTACAGTATCAGTAAATGAACCACAGCTTTTTGCGGGAGAAAACCATAGCTTTTCAAATTTTGTAACTTCTTCCTAATTCTTCTAATTCTTCAAGAATCTAACAGTCAACAACCTATTGACCTTGATGTCTCAAGTCCTTATTGTACTCAGTTACTATTCCTCTTCTAATCAGTTAAAAATACTGGTAAGTAAAATCATTTTTTAGACTATCACTAAGTACTATATCTTTTTTAAAGTTTTTTTTATTTATTTTAATTTTTTTGTTTGTTTGTTTGTTTTTGTTTTTACTATCACCTGTCTCATTCCTGCCTTTCAAACCCAGATCAACTTGCCCCACATTGGGAAGCTCTCACAAAGTTAACTGAACCTTTTTTACTATACTTACTGAAAGGCCAGCCTCTATGTTTTAGCTGGCAGCCACACTAAAGTGAAAAATGTAACTGTAAATATAATTTTCACATGTAAAGAATTCCCATTCAAATCTATGAAAACAGCATCTCCTCCACTGTTAAGTTTCTCCGGCTGTCATACATACTGGCAGATAACAAGTAATAAAAGCTTAATGGTCAAGGATTTCCCACTACTTACTTTTTTTTAAATCTCTAATTATAGATTCATAGATTCATAGATACATTAGGTTGGAAAGGACCTAGAAGATCATCTAGTCCAACCATCCTCCTATCACCATCCCTACCCACTAAACTACTAAATCAAATCCCCTAGCACCTTATCTAAACGCTTCTTGATCATTGTTATCCTCCCTTCTTTCAATCCTTTTATCTGTTTTTGTCATCTTCTAGTCTTCTAAGTTTCTAAGTTATTAGCTGTTTTTTGAACAGTATTTGAATAGCGCCGTAACAAATGGAGTCTAAACTAATTGAGTTATCCATTATCAGCCACTACCGCAATAAATACAAAATATATTATTACTACTACAACTGTGAAAAGTTATGAGCATTCTTTTATTACCATGCCTCTATTTTAGAACCCTCAAGCAACAATTAAGGGATATTTGAGGTAAATGAGGCACAACATAACTACTGCGCTTTTCTGGCCTTAGTACGGAAGTGTTGCAATGCTGCTTAAAATGATCTCACTGAAAGAGGACAAATTCATGACAGCAATGTCATTCCCCATCCTACCTTAGAAAATGGCCCCTCTTTGTCAGTTGATCCAAGCAGCAGTGTATCTCTTTCTTAATCTTGAGAGAAAATATTCTCTGAAAGCAGCGCAAATGGAAAGGTGACCACCACTTTCCTGCTGAACACCGGGAGAAGGCAGCTGAAGGGAAGGCAGCCATTACCTTCACAGAGTTCCCTGCTATATTAACCAATTCTAGAAACCACAAACATCAATCAAAAGCTTAATATCTTGCCACGGAATTCAGACAATGAAGGAGGTCACTAAACCATTTATTACTCAATTTCTCAGTATTCAATAAACACTGTATTTTGTAAACTTAAACCCACACAACCCCTTGCTTCCTAATCGTCTTAATTATTTCCCCTGTTCCTTGCCTTTTCACTGATAGTGTAGGAACATCTGCAAAGGTCTTCTCAACTTAAAAGGATATTATATTATTAATGGAATTTTTGCTTTTTGTATTTTGTTTTCAGTGATTAATATATATTTTTAAGGACACTAATAAAGAAAATTAACTCCTGCAAAGATTATAGCTATTAATTATATTTTACATTGTATAGATAAAGCAGCATTATGAAATGATGAGCTATTTAAGAATTGTCATCCAACATGCAGCATAACAATGGTCAGTTTAACTCAACACTAAATGAGTATTAACTCAGGATTACTCCAAAGTTCAAAAATACATTGGAACAAGGAAGATGGTTGATGAAGAGGGAAATACTGTTTATCAGCACCAAGGTGGTACAGAATCAATTTCATTGTCAGAATTGACCTAGGATACTTCCTCCATTTAATTACTGATGTCACAGCCCACACAGACATAACACAGATAATTTCAAACATGGCACACGTCAGTTTCGGAAGCCAAACTTCAGCATAGACTATATAACAGATAAATATTAATCCAGTTTTAGCCTGTTCCAAGACACACAAAACCATGCAAAACTGGGAAAAACTCTGCTATCAGACAGCCAGATTAGAGCTACTCTGTATCTAGATGGAGCCATGAGAAATGATGCAGGGCTTCATCTGCTAGGACATTCATGGACATGACACATTCCCTGCACAGACATTACTTGGAGCAAGGAAAGAGCCGGGATTCCACTGCTTCTTCTCTGCTTCAGTGTCTTTAACTCTGTTTAGCACATAAACACTGCTATCTCAGAAGACGAGGAATAGTTCATCCCTCTGCTGAAGGCATGAAGCCTTCTTTAGAGGGCTGATGTTTGGAAAGGTTTTAAGTACAGTTTATTTATTTATTCATTTATTAATCACAAGCTGTTTTGAAGTGTAAAGATCTAAAAATGTCATAATGCTTTTTATTTATTTGTTTTTTGTTTGTTTCATGCTAGGTTTCTAGCTTTTCTTTATTCCTTTATTCTTTTTTTTTTTTTTTTTTTTACCTGGCTAACCTCAGAAGCCTGCTTGCCCAAGGGCTACTTGGGCAAGATACCCCAAGGAATCTCCAAGTCACTAAGAGTTGACTGAACTTTGTACAAAGGTCTACATGTTTGCAGCAACTAGGTTAGAAAGTGCACTTCAAATGATTGAACTTTTACATTTCTAGAAAGGCGAGAAACCACTGGGGACTTCATATAAAGGAAGCATAAATGAAAATTACTGGAATAGGAAGAGAAATAAATATCAATTCCATATTAAACAACTCAGGGTGTTGTTTTCATTTTGTTGTTGCTGTTGTTGTTTAATGTAACCAGAACAATACTCTTAATTTTAAATGAACATCTCAAACACTTGAAAATGTTTCTGCTAAGGCAGAAATTTATTTGTTCAGATCTGTCATTTAAGTTATTCCTTGGCACTTCTTAAGGCTGCTTTCACTCAGCCTGTAAGCAAAAAATCACTGTGAACAGTGTTAACATGGCCACTGCTGTGAACTGCACATTGGAACTCCTCTGCTTTCAAGTTGAGATTTTTCTACAGATGAAACTTCACAAAAGAGGAAATTCCTGTCATTCACAATGCAAAATCCTGTAGTTCTGACATTAACTGATCAAGGCAATATTTTATGTCAAGTATTCAGGTATTTTCATCTAGTATAAACCCTTCTTAATATAATATTTCAAGGTTGGAAAGGTTTAGAAAAGAAGTAGAAAAGCAAGAACTTAGAAAATGAAGAAAAATCACGTGTTAGTCCTAATCCAGTAGTTTACATTAAAAATCTAGCCTTAATTCAGTACTTTAAATGTGAATTTTGTTGCATTTTACAAGCACATTAACATCTCAATGGGTCCATACTTTCAAATCATTTTCCACAAGCATATATGTGTGTTGTTTATCGTGCTTTCAGAAGTGCTACATACACAGCAGAAAGGAGAACCTGATATGACATCCTGTAAATGTACTTCAGAAATAAGCACAACTCCGGAGTGCATGATTCAACAGATAAGGCATTCATTAATCTGTTTGGTGTTTGTCTCTCTGATTTTCAAGAGAACTTGTGCTACTGTCTTAAAATTTGATGATTCTCTTAGTCTACATGTAAATACTGTGTATGCCATCAATTCATGCCTTATTTCCATTACTTTTATTTGTTCTTTTTATGAAATTACACTAACACATTCAGTGTGCCCTGCTGATCAAATAAGTATGGCAAAAGTGACCATACCATATCCTGCTGGCTACAAACTCATGTCAAGACTTTCCATTCTGCTCAGAGCTCCAGTATGAAATTACGAGCTATAAAGTCAGGATTTATTTAGTGCATTCTTGGCATTCCCTATCATTTTATACAGCTGAATCACTGGCATCCTGAGGCAGTGAAAAACCTCAGTCACCAACTCTTCATACTGTTGTTGCACCATGTTCTGAAATACACAATGAACTTCTGATTCTCCTTAGCTCCAGGCTAGGCTCGTTACAAAGGTTGTTCTTTCTATGCCCTACTTTCAGCTCATTTTATCACGCAGAGCTTAAAGCCCTTCTTCTAATTTATTTATTGGTCTGAACACCAAAGAAGCTTTCTATTATGATCTGCAGCCACAGCAGCTTTTGAAATAGATTTTCAACTTAATATCCAGCTGAAACTAGCAGGCATAATACTTGAGTGTGTGAAAAATACTGACCAAGTCTAGGAGAGATTTAAAAGTATGTATACTCAACAACAAAAGGTAAAATTAATGAAACAGATAGTGGCATAGTTTATTTGCTTACTGGAATCAGAATTATGAAATCTGCAAGAGGTTTCACTGATCCTCTTAAGCAAAGGTTTTATGGTGTGACTGGCCACAACTACAGGAGAATGAGCCTGAAAACTCGCTGTTGAGGTTTCTGTATTACTACAACATAACAACCTAAATATTTAGAGTAAACTCAATGTTTCATATTACTTCTGTTTCACAAAATATCACCCTCTTGTACCTAAATAGATATGAATGAACCTAACTGAACTGAAGATTCAGAAGATGCCAAGCCTAGAGATGTCTTAAAAACAGACTGAAGGAGAAACTTTGATGTTGGTTACTTGGAACAAATTGCATTGCTATTATTTTTCCAGAGTGAAACTAAATATACTACAATTTAATATGTGCCAAAGAAGGCAAAAAAAAAAAAAACCAAGTCATTCCAAGGAACTGAATTACTTTCCTGGAAATGGTTTAAAACTAATGACTAAAATGAGTAAGGCATAGTTCATAACAGGATTGTATTATTTTAATAATATCCTCTTAAAATACAGCTGCATGGAAATGTTAGAGGATATTTTAAAGACCATGAGCTAGTGAGACAAGTCTGGCTCCATATCTTATTTTCAAAAAAATACTAATTGCAGATTACCATTACTATAGCAGAAATTGAAACTGAATTGCAGAAATCCTAAAACACAAGGTTTAAAGGAGAAAAAAACTTACATTAAAAATGCAGCATTTTAATAGGCTATACTCAGCAATTACTCAGTATAGCTTCTCAGTTTCTCAACATGGACAGACTAATCTACATTTTGGAAATGATAAACAATGGAGAGGATAGCAAAACAAAAATTCAAGTGGCTTGTTAAAATGATTTTAATATAAGTGTTATGTAATTCACAACTATATTCTGTACCTACTGTTCTGATCCATCAGTAGATGAACTGTAGAACTTTTAATTTACTATTTTACACAATCAAAAAGCCCTATTCACTCATGATTCAAAAGTTCTGAAGATGTGATCTTTCCATTACATTTATAAGTACTAAGGATTACTGCATTATATTATTTTAATTATTGTTTGTGATGCTGTATATTTTCTCGTAAGGAGCAATTCCACAAATGTCTATTAGTGATGCATTATTTCATTTATTACTACTATAATTAAAGTCAATAAAATAAGTAACAAGCACTAGACTAACCTGGAAGATTGCTAAAGTAAGAATTCTCTAATATAATGAATGTCACATATTTACTGTTGTGGGCATGTTGCGGGATTAAGAATAGTGACAGGACATGAAATATTGAAAAAATAAATATATTGTCTCTAGTGTCAACTAATATGAATTCACAGACTTCTTAGACTTTGTAGCTATGTGTAACCAGTGAACTGAAGGCAGACTTTGAAATTAATTAAAAAAACACAAGGTCTTTCGTGTTTCTGTTCATTTTTTCGCAGTCTGTCAGTTTTAAATAATAATAAATAAATAAATAACAGTACAGTCTATATTATGATCTACGGGATTGTTGTGGTTTTATGATTTCTGTAATCGGTATAACACATTGTAACTTCATGTAGTGCACTGGGAGTTAAAGAGTTAATGCTCCAGTTCCATGGACTGTCCATATTTCTGGGTTCCTTTCTCAGAAGAGAACTCCAGCTCTTTCAGCTCTCACCAAAGCTGCTGTTATCCAAACGTGCCAGAGCAGTGCTAAGCAGAGCAATGACACTAAAGAACAGCAATAATTCTATTAACAAAGCCTCACGGTCTTTCTTTCAATGTATAGACTTCACTCACTGTAAGGATAATGAACTATAATTTAAAATCATTAAAACTTTAAGCCTATATTTAAATAGTAATTATACTGATTAAACTCTTGCACATTGTTTTTAATGTCTTCTTTTCAGAGCAGCTGAGTGTCTTACATGATTAAATGCCAAACTCTGCAAAGAAGTCCACTGTCTACAACCACAAATAACATCTTATAATTGTGGTTACTTTAATTTTGAAATATCATGTAATCTGTTAAGCACAAAAGTTGAATAAAGTCTTTTGACTTTCAATATGCTGCAGCAAGTCATCTGCACGTTACGTTTTGTGAAAACTCTGTAAAGCCACCATAAAAAATGAAAATTGCCTTTTTAAAATCACATTTGTATGGAGATGTGTCTCTGTAGCTTCCTCATAACAGCTGCCAATGACAGAATGCACACCAGAGGTAAATGGAACTGTGCTGCCCATCTGCGTGCTTCAAACACCATTGTGTGCCAGCAGCTGAGAAGTATATGTGGAAATACAGATATAGATGTATATAACATCAAGCTGCTTAATCCTGGAAAGTTCAGTTTGAAAAGTAAAACCACGGTAGTAGTCCATGACTGTCATTTAAGTTAACAATGCATCAACTGCAGCACCGTGTACAGCTCTGGGACAGAAAGCAATACAGTTGGCAATGCCTCTGAAGTCCTGCCAAGATGAACATGTGTTGTCAGGGCAGACTTCAGTGCAGAACAGAACTTGACAAGCAGGCACTGCTTCCACCCTCTCGGTGAGAATCACTTGCCCATAATGTGGTTATCAGTCAAAGGAATTTCTGAATTACATACATTAATTGCTAAATACAGTAAGAAGAAATTTCTGTTCTTACCTTTTATTCTTTCATTCTAGCCTTAAGTGGTAGCCCTTCTTTTCCACAGACTACATTAACACACATGGAACTGTGGCCCAGATTAAAATAGATTTGGACTGAGTTTAAATAAAGGAGATAAATTTTGATTGTATTTAGTAGCATCCTATCTGTAATATGAACAGGTCTTGAATATTTGCAATTATAAAGCTGAAAAGACTAAAATAATTTTCAACTGAAATTTTATTTGGTTATAAGTATAGTACTTAATTCATATTTCTTTATATCTTTTTTTTTCTTCTATGCCAAGCCTAGCTGGCATTTATCTCCAATAGTACATTTCTGAAATAGCAACATAGGCAAACTCTAAACAAGTTCATTACCCATTGTCCTACTTCTAGTAGCTTTCTATATGTGATCTTTCCTTAACTATTGCTTAGAACAAATGTTTTGTAAGTGAAATTCACTTCCATATGAGGGCTGCTCAAAAAGTAATGCTTCCCATGATGTCAGAGGCAAATGATAGTGGTATGGCAGTAGAATTGAACCTCCCCAATAAGATTTCATTCCATTTTGGTGTCATGCAACAGATGGCACCAGAGGGACAGTCTGACAAAATAGTATTTGCTGGAGATGAGCTCTGTGGAGAAGGACCTCAGTGTTCTGGTGGACAACAGGTTTGTCATGAATCAGCAGCGTGCCCTTTTGGCCAAGAAGGCCAGTGGTAACCTGGGGTGCATTAAAGAGCACGGCCATGAAAAGGTCAAAGGAGGTGATCTTTCCCCACTGCTCTGCCCTGGCAAGGCCACATGTAGACTACTGCGTCCAGTTCTGGGCTACCCTGTCAAAAAAGACAGAAGTCTCCTTGAAAAAGTCCAGCAGAGGGCCACAGAGATGATAAAGGGCCTGGAGAATCTCCTATATGAGGAAGGACTGAGTAACCTGGGTCTGCTCAGCCTGGGGAAAAGAAGACTGATGAGGGATCAGATAAATGTGTATAAACATCTAGAGGGAGGATAGAGGTAAACAGATGAGGCCAGGATCTTCTCAGTGGTGTGCAACAACAGGACAAGGAGTAAAACTGGAACATAGGAAGTTCCATACTAATATACGGACAAACTTCTATATAGTAAGGGTAACTGCACTGGAACAGGTTGTCCTGAGAAGCTGTGGAGTCTCCTTCTATGGACAAACTCAAGACACACTTTGATGTCTAACTGTCTGAACTATTATAGGGAACCTGCCTTATAAGAGGGGTTGGACTCAATAAACTCTTGAGGTCCCTTCCAGCCCCTGTGATTCTGTGATTCATCATTAGTGACTGTGACATGAAAGACAAGCCACATTCCAACATCCATGCACAGCTGTCACACCATGAAATGAAGAGCACCACGACTACTTCATCTCCCCAAACCAGAGCAGTACAACAAGGATACTGTGAATGGAGCTGAATATCAGCTTCAATGCATTAAAAATAAGGTTGACAACATTGGAATATTGCAAAGTTTGTGTCAGGTGCATTCCATAAATGTTCACACAAGAACAGAAGAACATTCTATGCTATTTTTTCAGGATCTGGTGAACTAGGCCATAGGTGAGAGTTTCCTGGTTCACAAAACTATCACTGATGAGATGTGGTGCCACCACTATGAGCCAGAGCAAAAACTGCAGTCCACAGAGTTGACATGTGAATTCCCCATCAGAGTAAAAGTTCAAGACACAGCCCTTAGAGGGTAAAGTGCTTTGTACTGTCTTTTGCCATAGGAAAGAGCTGATCCTTCTGGATAACCTGGAATCCAGTAAAACCATCAATGACATCATTGTCATACATCATGACATTGACTAAGCTGAAGGCTCATACTTCCAGACCAGGGAATAAAACTTTTCTCTTGAAATATCCCGTTCCAATTTGAAGACTGTGGAGCATATTGCCAATCTTAGATGGACTATCCGACCACACACACCACATAGTCCAGATTTGGTACTTTCTAACTTCCATCTGTTCAGGTTGATGCAAGATGGGAAATATTTTCCTAGCAACAACACCATCATAGCAGCTGTGAAACAGTGGGTCACCTCTGCTGGTGCAGATTTCCATAAGCATGGCATACAGGCTCATATTCATTGCTGAAATATTCATCACTGGTGCAAATGCCTGGTTAATGGTTGTGACTATATTGAAAAATTGAGTTTTGTAGCTCTTTGTATCTGTTGTAGTTTCCATGAAAATAAATAGGAGACATTACTTTCAGAGTGACCTACATATTACATACATAGAATTACTCTTAACCCTGAATGTAAAGCTATCCATCTTTCCCAAAGTACAAAACATCCTTAGCTACCTATACTTAATTCCTTAAAATGAATAGATCACTGATAGATCTCTCTGCATCAGTAAGGGACGGTGCAATGTTTAACACTCCCCACTTCAAAACTTTACATTCCCTGTTTTTTTTCATATAAGGTGTTTCACCCTATTTCAATATAATTTGTTAATGTCCAGAGAAATCTTAAAACTCATCCAAAAAATTATTTCTCAAGAACTATCCTTCTCTTTTTATTGCCTTTATATCTTTCTTTTGGTCTATTCAAAATTACTTTCCCTCAGAGAAGTTGTCTGATGGTCTTCACTAAAGGTGTTGTTTCAGCTCTACTCAGATTGATCATTCTTCCATGAATTACAAAACACATTTTAAGATAACGGTACTAGACAGAAAATAGTGTTCATGATTTTCATTAAAGGAAGTATCTGTGTCATGTCAAAATTCAAAAATGCAGTTGTGAGTATGCTTCAGTACTGAAATACTCTTATATGCAGGCTGTAGGGCAGCTTTGTGCAAGTATTCTTTATTTTAATTATAGTAAGTCTGCAGCAGAATTTGGTACTCAATGCACAAAGACACTGACTGACAGGACATTCATCCTGTCTGCCTTCACCCAACCTGCAGGTCTTACACGTGATCAGAGTCCAGCATGGCTGCAAGCAGGCCATGTGCATCTGCCTGGTCTGGCTTGCACCTTTCTTTTCTGGTTCTCCCCAAAGTCAGTAGCTCACTTACAAAGGAAGTGAAGATAACCATAAGTGTGACATTTCAACACTATGAATAAGACTTCTCAGCTAAATTGTGACATCCATGGCACAGATATTTAACTGGCATATTGAATATTGTTTTTCTTATAAAGAGATTACAAAAGACAGTTTCATTAGTGTCTGTTGAGGAGTAAAATTAAGGTTAGCCAACAGAGAGTGATATGTAGAGACACACAAATAAGATTCTTGAAACCAGTTAGCTAGTACAGTTGTATAAGGAGCCTCCCACAACTTGACAAACAGTACTGACAGTCCAAAGACCTGCAGACCAGCAGAAAGGGATGAAAACAGCTCTTCTTTAATTTTTTTATAGCTTTCCTATAGCATTTGGGTCTCAGAAATACAGATAATTTTGGCATGATCCTGTGTTGAGCCAGGAGATGGACTCAATACTCCTTGTGGGCCCATTTTAACTTGAGATATTCCATGACTGTGATTTTTTTTCTTTCTCTGGGCAGTAAATTTTGGCCTTGTAGGCTGTTTACACTAAAAAAAGGTTTTTAATTGTGTGTTTGACTCCATGTTTATAAAATATTGACAAAAATAACTCAGCATGGCCTCTATCAAAAATTTACAGCTATATATCTGTTATTAATTGTACTTCAGCAAAAAAAACTTTCTAGTGTTTAAAAACAAGACAGTTTTTTACAAGTCTATCTAAACAGTCAAGTAGAACACTAAATATGAAGGGCATCAATGATAAAGGATCCTGCACTAGTGCAGTATTGAGAACACCAATTGAGTCAACAGTGGTGCTAAGCTCCAAATTACCAGAACACCATTTTAATATCAAATGAGTAACTTGACATCCAAACCTCTATGTCATACTGTTAACATTTCAAACCACAAAACAAATTCTCATACTAGGGCATTAGGCCATGCTTACCTGAAAAAAAAAAAAAAAGAAAAAAAAATATTATTCTTAACACAGTAATTTTTTCCAGAACAGAAAAACCATAAGGAAATTATTTGAAAACAATTATAGCCGAATGATTTATTCTGATCCATTTCTCTTCTATATACAAACCTCGCTCTAATGTAATTCTACTGATTTCAGAAGAATTAGTCTCAATTTTCCCCAAGCGAAAGATAAAATTCAAGTTAATTCTGTTCTGATCACCTTCACACATTACACCTACAAATTCATATTCAGTTAGTAATTGTTGTTATCTCTAGACTTAGAGGTTCCATTCAACAAATTACAACCACCCAGAAGGTAAATTTTCAAAGAATCTCCAGGTCTAAGGTCAAAATATGACTTTTTTCCTTATATCCTTCAGTATTTTTTCCAAAATATAAAATAATCTCTGCACGGTTATATGTATGGTCTACATTCTTCAGTGTCAATTAGGAACGTAAATGTGGTCATCCCTCTTATCTTGGAAAAATAAGACATGCGATGGATGAATGTCATTTCAGAAGGATTCATGCTTTAATGGAAGCAAAAGAAAATGTATTTGCTTCAAGGAGCTATTTGTTTACATAAGTTAGTAGGACATAGATCATCAATCATTGCCTGAATCCATCTTGAAGCCTTCCTTGAAATGTTACACCTACTAGATTCCAAAATCAACCAGATTACATGATGGAGGGCTCAGAATGTGAGGCATGTAAGAAATATATTTCCCTCTCAGGAAAGTAGATCAGCTAAATCAGAAGCAATGACTTAGATGCCACAGTACAAATTGTATCAAATTTGAAATGCTACAGTTGATTTAAACAGACTAATGTGTGTCCATAAAAATCTGTACTTCAAAACTCTATTTGAGGCATAGAAGGCATCTCAAATATTTATAATTGTTATTTAAATAACATATAAAAGGCAAGCATTAAATTTTATTTCCAATAAGATATATATATATATACATATTTAAAATTAAAAGGATACATATAACTAAAGTGGCATTTAAAATGGCTTATAAACAATCACGGTTAACTGCCACATACACAATTCTTTTGTTTCATGATGAGCTCAACCACATTAGAACTCATCTTAGAATGTACAAAACTTTTATTCCAGCTCTCTATTTAGTAATGTGAAATACAGAAACACTCACATAAAAAGTTTGAAAAAAATTAGCATTCACTGTTCAGGTTCTGTATAAATCAAACTTAACATAGGTCAGTTGTCCCTATTGATTTCAGTTAGGGTATCTCCTGTTTACATCAATTAAATGAGGCCAGAAACAAGTGCAATCAATAGCTACTAATCTTAAATATCTCTACTAGAAGTAGTGATACTCTACAGTAAAATACTGCCAAGATTTTGTTTGTATGTCTCTTTAACTGCAATATGAATTTGCAACTTTGATCCTGGTGTGTGAAATCTTGGAGAAATCTAAAACAAATTGCAAGTTGCATTCCTCGTAATTACATAAATTACAGATGAAAATGGAAAATATAGTATGTGATCCAACATCTAATGCTTTAAAAACATAGCACATTAACAAAGTAGTTAAAATCACATTGCAGAGGTAATCTTAATTCTTACTTCTGCTAATTTCTGAGTACCTGACATTGAGACATTAATAATATTCATATAGTATATTTTTAGCTCATTTCTTACAGGTATAAAATGTAGATCATTGCTCTGAATGTCTGCCATTCTACGTGGCACTCATTAATTTCTGAATCTTTTGGACAATTTCTGTTTATCTGAAAAACATAGTCCATTACTTTCCTAGTTTTATAAAGATGGTTGGTTAGGTAAAATCCTTCCTAAACTGAAGATCCAGTGAGAACAGAGTTCGTAACACGTTGCTTGACAGCAACCAGCTGGTCAGATGTGTATATTGGCCAGCTGATCAATGTATGAATAGCTCTGTGTGAACCACAGTATGTGCTGGCTCTTGCCTAGAGGTTTTTCCATACAGGGAGAGCTGTGTTTATTGCAGAAGGAAAGAAGGAAAGATAATGAATACAAATCCCTGGGAAACCAAGCACTGTTAGCTCTTCTTCTCATGGAACAAAATGTTTTCCATGTACTTATTAAATGTCATGAGAAAGAAAATCCTAAAGCATTGGTAAAAGAGTAAACAGGTATTTTGAATCCTTCATATTTACATATGAAGCATACATGACCCACAGAGGAAAAATATTCTAACTATAATACCACTGAAGTAGGCTTTGAACACAAGGGAAATAAACAGCGCTTTGTCTTCATTCAGGGGCAATACAGAGCGCCTGCACACGTGTCTGCCTCACCTGCTCAAGGCATTCAGAGTCTGGTGATAATGTATTCAGCTCTATACACACATCTGATTTCTTCTCTTGTCTTTCAGAGGGGAATGTAGCAAGTTTGGTACAGCCCTAAGGCAACAACAGTGACTATGAAGTGAGAACAAATGACACTTTATCTCTCCCCATTTTCTTTCTTACTTTTGTGAGTTGGAAGGAGATTGATTAGTTCACTGTGATTTCCTCTGGTTATGATAGCAGCAAGAAGTCAGTTTATTTATTTATTAGGTAAGAGAGAGAGTGTGTGTTTGTATTTTCAAATTCTTTTAAATGAGACTTGAAGCTACTCAGCTTCATGAAAATTATTCAGTACCTGAAAATAAACATCTAAAATTGGAAGCACTCAAAAGAAACCAACACTTTTGCTTAAGGTTATTCAAGCAAGTTTGCACACTGAAGAACAGAAAATTGACCTCTGTGCTCTTAATCTTGTTCTCATATCACCTACTTTAAAAATTTACTTATCTAATTGTTGATATAAAGTATTATCAAAGCCTGATTATCATTTAGTCTGGCTGATGACATAAAAATTATGCTGGCCTCAAGAATTCAAGGTGATCTAGGTATTATACAATTTATGCAGAGCAGTAATTGGAGTTGTGTGAATTTTCTGCAGTGAAAATGAGACAAATAGGTTTCTTAATTGTTAAACAAAACAATCTGCTTCATATTTTCATGACTGGTAGAGATAAATCAAAAAGATAATAAGAAAAGCTGTTGTCATGGAAACAGTTAAAAATTTCTAATGTTCTCTCAAAACATCGAATTTTGATAACTAGGTTGGATTCCCGGCTCCTTAAAGTAAACTATTTGGTAAAAAAAGAAGAAACAATTGCTGGCATGAGACTTTGACAACAGATCATCTTCAGTGGTTGAGCAAAGCCATATTTCTACACTGCTATGTACTTGAAGACAGAAGTTTCTAAAATTGCTTGGACACTGTAGTGGGGTAAAAACAGCAACATTATGATATGAAACTCAGGTTTTGGATATTCTGTCGTTTTTGACAGAGGCATCACTTTGGTTTTACAGAAACTTTACAGGGCTCAAACATAAGTTAAATTCAGCTCCTTTTTTGTATACACAATAATGACCATTTAAAACACTTTTTCCTGGTGTTTTCTCTTCCTCTTCCTCCTCTCCTCTCCCCTCCTCTCCTCTTTCTCCTCTTTCTCCTCTTTCTCCTCTTTTCCAAAGCCAAACACATCCCACTGTGAAGTATTTTATTTTATCATAACTAATTTTCATTTTCAAAATCATTTTCAATGATCGTGAGTGTCTAGAGACAAGCCAGGATGCTGTATTTAAAATTGGGGAAAAAGATTTCAAGTATACTCCAAGTATACATCCCTTTGCTATGCAGTATATCCCTGTGTGAAGGGCCTAACTGCAGAAAGAACCATTTCTCATTACTAACTTTCCCCAGGGCTATGTTCCTGAACAGTACTATGATACTGTAATTGAATGGTAGAAAAATAAATGATACTATCTGAATCCCTAACAGAGGAGCTGCAACCAGTCATTATATTTGGAAGAGATGGAAAACAACTGCTGCACTTAAATGTGAATGACACTAGAACAATAGTCTTTTTTTGAATCCAAGGTCCACACATTGTCACACTTATAGTAATCACTATAGAAATCACTGGACAAACTGACTAGTAATTCTTATCCCAATCTGTAATCAAACCAGAAATCTAGTTCAGAAAAAAATATCTTCAGACTTAGTATTTTATTCTCTTCTTCATATGCACATGTAACTCAATCAATAGAAATAATATATGCATCGTATTATTAAGAGAAAATACCCTTCAGTAGTTTCAGCAGATGTTTTACTTCAAGAAGGAAGGATAATTTTTTTCTGGCTTGGCTGCTTAACATTTAAATGAAATGTTCCTGAAATGTATCTTGTCTTTATGAAGAAATAAAATACCAGTAGAGCTACATAAAATTGTTCTAAACAACATGAGAATAAGATTAAAATGACTGTCATAGTATCTCATTTTTAATGTTTATTCTACATTGCCATCTAACTTAACTATTTAGAAAATGAAAAATAATCTAGGATGATAGAAATTATGACACATACTTAAAAAGACTGACAATTTGAAGCACTTTTCTTCTTTTCAGAAGAAAGCTCATTTGAGTAGATGCTTAGTTAGATGAACCATCAGCTGAAGTTTTGACCTGTAATATAATTAAAGAACACTGCAGAAGATGGATATTAGCTAACACTGCTTCATGAATAAAATATATGACATACAAGAAATTCACCTAATACTTGCATCAGCCACCACTTACAGTTTTTTAGTGATTAATGATTAAGCCATGGTAAATACTGCATGCCTGGAAAAAAAAATCAAAATAGATAAAATTTTAGACAAATCAACTATTATTATACTTCAAAAATCGATGCCAAAAAGAACTGTCTTGTCATGAAATAGAAGAAAACTCATCAAGAACTCTTTTGTTGTCAAAGTTTAAAAATAAGCAAGTAACCAGACAGAGGCCCAGATTTACTACTAGCAGAAAAATGCAGAACCTTACTGAATTATGTTATGTTGCATTCATCTTTCTGTACCAATAATTAATTTGGGTCACACAGTTGTACTGATGTTATCAGTATGAAAACTAATTAAAAAAAATATTTTGCAAAGGAAAAGCATCAAGAAGTGGATTTTGTGTTTCAAAGGAAAAATCATGAAAACATTCAGATCAGGACAAGTTTGTATAAAACAAACTTTGTAGCTGAAGAGAATCCAGTACAAGGCTTTTCAAAAAGAATACTGTTTTAGTATGACTTTACTGAAAACTTCACTATTACTATGCTTTCTTCCTGTAATGATGACAAACAGAATTTACTGCCTTTTAAAATTGTACTTTAGCAGGCCAATAGAGCAACAGTGAGAACTTACCAATTGGATTGCATGCCACTGAAAGTGGAAAATATGAGGGAAAACTTTTGCTTCCCACATGTTTGTGAGATCACAAGCAAATTATTTACAAAATCTTGTAATTAAAAAAAATCTGTGAATAAGACCACCAAATTATTTAGATAAGATTGACAGATGAAAGATCTTCCACAAGACCTCATATAAACTTTTAACAGCAAGTGATCTCTTCACAGAATCACAAAATGGTTTAGGCCATAATGGATCTCTGACATTCATTTGCACCAACATTTCTGTTCAAGACAGTTCACTTACATTGGCAACATGGATTTTGAATATTTCCAAGAATGGAATCTTCATAAACTCTGAGCCACCTGTACTAATACCATCACTCCTACAGTACAGAAATGCTTCCTGATGTTCAGCCAGCACATCCTGTGTTTCAGTTTGTGCCAGTTGCCTCTTCTAATTTCCATAAGCATCACTTAAATGAACCTGGCTCCATCATCCCTACATCCTCCCTTCATCAATGTACAGACATTGATGAGGTCCCCCCTAAGTCTCTTCTTCTCTTGACTGAACAGCCACGAGTGTCTCAGCCTTTTCTCACAGGAGATATGTTCAAGTGCTCTCATCACCTTTAAAGTCTTTCACTGGACTCTGTCCAGTATGTCCATGTCTATCTTGTACACAGGAGCCCAGAAATGGACACAATACTCCAGATGAGGCATCACCAGAGCTGAACAGAGGGGAAGGATCACCTCCTCAGTGTGCTGGGAAAATGTTTCAGAAGATCTCCAGAGAAAAAAATATTTAGCACTAAATACATAGTCTTCCTAACAAAAACATCCAGTACTTCCCTTCTGCCCCCGTACTTCCTAGAAAGAGGAACAATTTAAGGAAGTTCTTATCTGCCAGTAAGATTACACTTGAATTATAGTTATCATTGTGATTATTAATCGTTCCTTAAGACTTTTTCTTTAACAATAATTAAATGATGAGTAAAAGCTGAAGGACAGATTAACATTTACACATGATTGCATAAAAATGTTTAGAAGGTCTACACAGATTCATAAGAAAACTATGGACAGAATATATGTTAAAACAGAGGAAAAGATGGAGAAGACCTGAACTACAGACTATTTTTCCTCAAGTCTTTTTGAGAGAGTTCTCACTGGGAAATGTTCTGTGTGAATGAATCAGAACGAGATGACTTTATATTATGCTGACTAATGTGTGAGTTCAGAAAAAGTCACTTAATTTCTTATAATTTCCCTTTTCACCTTTAAATAATAGGGGCAATGATGTTTATACTATCAAAGATGCTTCAAAGAAGTGAACTATATATTCACAATGTTATGTTTTATACTTCAGCTATCTCATGGAATAAGATAGCCACAGTCAATTCCTCGATGACATATGTGCTGTATTTTGCTACACATTGGCAATTGAATAAAACACTGCTGTTGCCTTCTCCGGCTTCTTCTTTTCCCTCCCCTGAAGGATCAGTTAGATGTCGGGGAAAATCATATTTACCTGACATCTTTGAAGTTAGAAGCACTGTGAGAAAATGAAAACCAACCAATCTTAAGGAAAGGAAGATTGTTATAGGATATGTCTAATAGTGAAGCATGAGAACAAAGTTAATAAAATATAGCAATAGAAATAGATGTATCGCAAAAAAAAGTTGAGTTATCACACATTTTGGTTGATCATCTACTGCAAAAACATGGCTAATGAATAAAAATTACAGACTGTAAATAATGGTGGTGTCCATGTTAGAATTTAATGACAATGTTTTGCACTCTAAAAATAAATATTCAAGAAGAAATACAAGATTAACAACAAAAAATTGTTTCAGGAAAGCTGTTAAGATAACACTCAGGTTTCAATAAATGTGTTCCAACATTTCTGAACCATCACAGACAATCCCTTTGTCCAAATAAATGGGTATTTTTCTGTCCTTGATCATCTCTGATAAAGGCTATAATAAGCAACAAGAAAATATTACTTGGTAGAAAATTAAAAAATTTTTGGCTGAATTTGGCTTTGGGATCTGCTGGAAATGATGTCCAGGATCTTTCCAGGAACCTGGAAACCCACAAGCTGCTGCCAGGTGTTTTCCAGGGAGAGATGGGACCCAACTAGCTAAGTGGGGCAAAGATATCTTTGCCAACTTGATGGCTGATCATGGATGCTGGGAACAATGTAGGAGAGTGAGGATACCAACAGTCCTGATGGACAAGGTTGACAAGAAAAGAGTTAGACCAAGCCAGTGCCAAAAAATGACTAAAGTTTTCCTGATATCAATCTAATACAACATTAACTCTATCTGTCACAATACAAAAATATATACTGTTTACAAAGTCTAGACTACTAGATGCCTTGTACAAATGTCAGTTGAATCCTATTTTCATTTTTTATCTCCTAATTGTTTCCATAAAACTGTTCAGCCCACACACATTCTTGTTAGAAATAATTGCTACAACATGATTATGAAAGGAAATTTGTTCCATTCTTGATGACCAAGTCTTGCTTTCTATTGAGAATGTAAATGAAATAATGTAAAGTGCTTCCATGCAAATTAGAACATTTTAAGGAATGAATTGAGTAGAAATACTTCTCTATATGATAAGATAATATCATTTCCTCTCCAACTTTCCCACTTTGTTTCACAATAAAGTGAGGTAGACACAAAACCGCATTCGGTATAGTGAGTGATCCAGAGTAAATTTTGGGGGTAGAAGGTGGTATAACAGTACATAAGCAGTAAACAGAACTTCCCAATCTCTATACAGAAAAAGGTGTAAATGAAAATACTAACTCAAAAACTGTGCATGAGAGTTGTGTAAAAATTGTCTTCATCAGACAAGGAGGCTAAAATTTAAACTGTGATAAAGACTGGCCTTTCAGAATAAGGGAGTAAATTGAAAACTTCACATAAACCCAAAGCTGCAAACAGTTTTCCTAAGCAAAGCAGAAATTAATCTGACTCATCTCTTAGGATAATTTTTTGCCATTTATGCAGAATAGTAAACTATTCAATGTATGTACACAGAAGTAAACAAGCAGAACTAAAGATACTGTTGCTGCACAACAAGGATCTCACAGTTTTTATATGGTAACAATTTACTTACTGAACACGACAAATGTTTTGGACTGTATGTTAACATACTAAGATGTGGAATTTTATTAGATATTTCATGACTCAGAGTCACTACCTATTGAGAAAATCAGCAAAACAGTGTAATTTTTAAATGTGACTGAAGCCCTGGAGTTTGTGTAGGATAAACTGAGACCTGATGAGATAAAAGAAAAGCATGGTATTTAAAGATAATTGAAATTGTTCCTGTCCCAGTACTTTTATATTTTGATTTGACGAATGGATCACTTGGTCAATAAGGAATTGGCTGTAAGGGTGAAATTGAAGAGTTGCAATCAATGACTTGAAATCCAAGTGGAGTCCAGGGACTGGCAGTGGGATTGGAACTACTCAACAGCTTTCTTGGCTACATGGACAGTTGGACTGACTGCACTCTCATCAGGTTTGCCAGTAACACCAAGCTGCATGATGTGGTTGACAGGTCGGAGGGAAGAGATGTCATTCAGAGTGTCCAGAAGAGGCTTGGGAGAGCCTATGAAAACCTCTTGAAGTTCAGCAAAGACAAGTACAAGGACTCAACCTGGGTCAGATTAATCTCATGCACAAATAAAGGCTGGGTGGAGAATGGTTTGAGAACAGCACTGAGGAAAAGAACTTGGGTGTGTTGGCTAATGAGAAGTTCAACACAAAATGGAAATGTGCACCAGCACCCCACAAAGATAACTGCATTCTGGGCTGCATCAAAAGAGTCCTGATCAACAGGCTGAGAGAGGTGATCCTCCCCACTGCTCTGCTTTCAAGATACTCCCTCTACATTCAGCTCTGGGGCCCCCAGCGCAAGGACATGGACCTGCTGGACTGAGTGCAGAAGAGGGCTGTGATTATGATCAGAATACTATGAAGGATGAAGGATCTGGGTTTATTCAGTCTACAGAATAGAAGGCTATGTGGAAACCTTATAGTGGCCTTCTAGTACCTAAAGGGAGACTACAGAAGCTGGGAAGGTACTGTTTATCAGGGATTTTAGAGACAGGACAAGGGGTAGTGGTTTTGGACTAGAAGAGGGTAGATTTAGATAAGATATATGGAAGAAATTTGTTACGATGAGGGTAGTGAGGCACTGGAACTTATTGCTCAGAGAACTTGCGAATACTTCATCCTTGGGAGTCTTCAAGACCAAGCTGAATAAGGTTTTGGGCAAACTGATCTGGTTTGAAGTTATCTGCCCAAGAAAGGTGCTTTCCAACTCAAACCATTCTATGATTTTGCAATGGTATTTCTTTTTTTATATTCTTTTTCTCAGGAAATTATATGTACAAAATCTTACTGAAGAGAGATGAAACAGACTGCACCATGGAGCATGGAGAGATATATACACAGGTTATTCAAAAATTAATGCCACTTATTTATTTCCATGTAAACTACAACAAACACAAACAGCACAATATCACTGTTTGATAGAGCAAGTTTTCAGCTATAAAACATTATTTTTCAACATAGCCACCACCATATGCAGTAGTTAGGCATTTTTGACAGCGATGAACAAGAGCCTGCATGCCATGCTCATGAAAATCTGGACCAGTGGAGGTGACCCACTACTGATGATGCCATTGCTGAAAGGCACAACACACTGCCTCACTGTGCTCACATCCACCATTTGGTCTCCATAAATGTTCAGCAAGCTTCAATGTATGTCAATGGGTTTCATGTTTTCCATGTGGAGGAATTAAATGACACAACTTTCTTCATACAAATGCCCATGTCAGATATCATTTTGTCAGACTGCCCCTTTGCTGCCATCTGTCACACAGTAACGAAATATAATGGAACACTGTTGGGAAGTTTCAGCCCCTACCATCATACCACTAACACTGCCTCTGACATCATGGGCCAACATAAAAAAAACAGGAGGCATTACTTTCAGAGTAACCGCCGCATATATATTATATCTGTATCTACCTTTAGATACCTAAGGACATTAAAAAAGAGAGAAAATATTCTGTTTGAGAAATTAAAAGTATTAGGCCTGCTCTCCCATTCTTAATGCTACAATCTTATCTCTTCTGTAGAAATTATAACAAATCCATTTAAAATTAACTTTCACTGACCTAAAGTTTCATCTGTAGAATAAGACGATTACAAAAAAAATTATCAGCAATTATAGCTGGCTGGAAGGAAGGGGAAGGGACTTTCTGTTCTTTTTTTAACATACTTCAAAGCTTAAATACTGCTTTTTAATAAAGAACTTCAGTAATGCATATGATTAAACAAAAAATGTCTAAATCATAAAATTATAGAATCCTTAGAGTTGGAAGGGACCTTTACAGGTCACCTAGTCCAACTCCCCTGCAATGAGCAGAGACACCACAGTTAGATCAGACTGCCCAGGGCCTG